>PISX010002422.1:0-161456 GCA_004024625.1 Mellivora capensis | reverse complement strand
GATGCTTGTTCCCTTTGCCATATTAGGGAAATTCTCTACAATAATTCTTTCCAATATACCTTCTGCTCCCCTCTCTCTTTCTTCTTCTTCTGGAATCCCAATTATTCTAATGTTGTTTCGTCTTATGGTGTCACTTATCTCTCGAATTCTCCCCTCGTGGTCCAGTAGCTGTTTGTCCCTCTTTTGTTCAGCTTCTTTACTCTCTGTCATTTGGTCTTCTATATCACTAATTCTTTCTTCTGCCTCATTTATCCTAGCAGTAAGAGCCTCCATTTTTTATTGCACCTCACTAATAGCTTTTTTTATTTCAACTTGGTTAGATTTTAGTTCTTTTATTTCTCCAGAAAGGGATTTTATATCTCGAGATAGGGTTTCTCTAATATCTTCCATGCCTTTTTCAAGCCCGGCTAGAATCTTGAGAATTGTCATTCTGAACTCTAGATCTGACATATTCCCAATGTCTGTATTGATTAGATCCCTAGCCTTTGGTACTGTCTCTTGTTCTTTTTTTTGTGGTGAGTTTTTCCGCCTTGACATTTTTTCCAGATAAGATTATATGAAGGAGCAAATAAAATACTAAAAGGGTGGCAAAGACCCTAGGAAAATGCCCTTTAAAGAAAAAATTGAATAACTGCAAGACTAAAGAGTCATGGGGAGAAAGCCATGAATTCCGCGCTTTGCTTTCTTCTCCTCTGGAGTTCTGCTGCTCTCCTTGTTAAGTGAACTTGGTCTTGGCTGGATTTCTTTTGATCTTCTGGGGGAGGGGCCTGTTGTAGTGATTATCAGGTGTCTTTGCCCGAGGCAGAGCTGCACCGCCCTTACCAGGGGCGGGGCTAAGTAATCCGCTCGGTTTCGCTTTCGGGAGCTTTTGTTCCCTGAGAGCTTTCCGTAGAGTTCCGGGGGACGGGAATGAAAATGGCGGCCTCCCAGTCTCCGCCCGGAGGAGCTGAGATTTTGGGGCTCCACTCCTCAGAGAAAAGCCCCGGCTACTCCCATCTCCCTCGCCTCTGGCCGCGCTCCGAGGTCACCCAGCCTGCGACCGGTTCAAGGTAACCCTGAGCTGAGAGCTCACTCCTCGGCTCTGTCTCTGTGGCCGGCTTCCCGCTCCAATACCTGCTAGCTCTGCGACACTCAGACACCCCCGATCCTTCTGTGACCCTGCGGGACCTGGGGCCATGCTGACTCCGTGTGGGCTTCACCCCGGTTTAGCCTCTGGAGCGATGTCCCTCCATGGAGCAGACTTTTAAAAGACCCGACTTAGTGCTCCGTTGCTCCGCCGCTTGCCGGGAGCCGGCCCCTTCCCCGTGGTCTATCCTCCCGTCGCTTTCGATTCACTTCTCCGCCAGTCCTACCTTCCAGAAAGTGGCTGATTTTCTGTTTCCAGAACTGCTGTTCTTCCTCTCTTTGATCTCCCGTTGGATTTGTAGGTGTTCGCAATGGTTTGATAAGCCATCTAGCTGATCTCCTGCTACCTGATGTAGTCTCAGCTGCTACTTCTCCGCCATCTTGACTCGAGTCGACCCATTTTATTTTTTTTTAATTTATTTTTTTAAGATTTTATTTATTTATTGAACAGAGAGACAGATCACAAGCTGGCAGAGAGGCAGGCAGAGAGAGAGGAGGAAGCAGGCTCCCCGCTGAGCAGAGAGCCCGATGCGGGGCTCGATCCCAGGACCCTGGGATCATGACCTGAGCCGAAGGCAGAGGCTTTAACCCACTGAGCCACCCAGGCACCCCTCGAGTCGACCCATTTTAAAGATAGATCATGTCACTCTCTTATCAAAACCTTTAATGGTTCTCCATAACACAATTAAATAAAATTGCAACCTCTTACTGTGGTCTAACTTCATCTTTCCCTCACTCCACTCCACTGCAACCTCACTGCTCTTTTTCCGAATTTAAGCTTATTCCTGCTTTCAGACCTTTACATTTCCTTCCTGCATCCTCTACATGGACCTTCTCTGATTCACTGAGGTCTCTGCTCAAATGCCAACTCCTCAGAGAGGATTTTCTTTACTACCCTATCTAAAATAACCCTCTTGGGCGCCTAGGTGGCTCAGTGAGTTAAAGCCTCTGCCTTCGGCTCAGCTCATGATAGCAGGGTCCTGGAATGGAGCCTCACATCAGGCTCTCTGCTCAGCAGGGAGCCTGCTTCCTCCTCTCTCTCTGCCTGTTTCTCTGCCTACTTGTAATCCCTGTCAAATGAATAAATAAAATCTTTAAAAATAAAAAAATAAAATAAAATAACCCTCTTTCCCCCCTCTATTGTCCTTATCCTGATTTATTTTTAATCAGAGAACTTGATATACTACCTAGAATTATATTACTATTCATTTGGGCTTTTTGTCTATTGGAAGACTTCCCCACTAAAAGATAAAAGATTTGTCTTTTCCATCATAGGTAATCCACAGCTCAACAATATATTTGTTGAAGAAATAAACATTTGTATTAATTCATGTATTTTACGAACCATTTTTGTTGCTTAAGGCAGTCATTAATAGCTTTTTTCCTCTTTTTCCAACTTTCTCATCTATTTTCATCTGTACACACTTTATCTGACTTCCTGTAAGGGCTGTTTCAACAATAATTCGATAATGTCTGGCTTTAAAAATGAGCAAGTAGGGGTACCTGGCTGGCTCAGCTGATAGAGCATGTGACTCTTGACCTTGGGGTGTAAGTTCAAGCACCATGTTGGGTATAGAGATTATTTTAAAATAAAATCTCTTAAAAAATTAATTAATGAATGAAAATGAGCAAGTAATCAAATTTTTTTCCTAAGCAATTAATGAATTTTGCTGCTATAATAAGTGTGCCTAGCAATATATATGGAAGATGGCTCTTAAGAAAAGAAGATATCCAAATGGCCAATAAGGATATGAAAAATAATTCAACATCTGTGGTGGATTAGACTATTGTTCAAAAATATTCACTATTCACTACCTATCCTTAAGTCCAGTGGAGTATACCTCCTCATCCCTTGAACTGGACTAAGCACATGACTTAATTTGGAAAGTTGGAGGTCAACAGACATGGTATAAAAAAGGGCTCAAAGTATACTTGCCCAGTTAGCTAGGCTTTCTTACATTTGTGCCACCACTATGAGAACATGCATTATCTAGCCTACTAGTCCCAGTAGGAAGATGAGATACACAAAGCAGAGCTTTGCCAGCAGACCCACAAAATTATTGTTGTACACCACTGGCAATTTTCAAGTTGTTTGCTTAGCAGTGTTAGTTGACAAATACAATTTCATTATACATCTGAGAAATAAGAATCAAAATCACAATGGGAAATTACCAAACCTCCACCAAAATGGCCTATGTCCACTAAAAGTTATGTATGAAAATGTTCACTGCCACTTCATTCACAAAATAATGGCCAAAACATAAAAACAATTAAAACTGCATCAATAATAAAATTAATAAGTGGAATAAAAGACAGCATTAAAAAAGAACAAATTGCTGATACACATAACAACATAAAACTTACAGACATAATGCTGAGTAAAAAAAGCCAGATACGGAGAGATATAAACTAAGCTATCCAACTTATATGACGTTTACAAACAAAATAAATCTATGGTTATAAACTTCATAAGCAGGGTTCCCTTTAGGAGAAGGAAGCAGAGCACAAAAGGAAGTGTTATGGAGTTTTATAAACAGTCTTTTATCTTAATCTGAGTGGTGGATAAGCAGGTATATACATAATTTTTAAACTGTGAAAACTGAAAACTCAGGGCGCCTGGGTGGCTCAGTGGGTTAAGCTTCTGCCTTCGGCTCAGGTCATGATTCTCAGAGTCCTGGGATCGAGCCCCACATCAGGCTCCTTGCTCAGGGGGAGCCTGCTTCCCCCTCTCCCTCTGCCTGCCTCTCTGCCCACTTGTGATCTCTCTCTCTCTGTGTCAAATAAATAAAATCTTTAAAAAAACTGAAAACTCGCGCATTTTACTGTTTCCACAATTTTTTAAAAAAGGGAAAACTTTAGCATGACTAATAAAATTGGTTATTTGAAGCTGAAGTGGTATTTCAAGTAATAAATATTATCAGGGGCGCCTGGGTGGCTCAGTCATTAAGTGTCTGCCTTCAACTCAGGTCATGACCCCAGGGTCCTAGGATGGAGCCCCACATGAGGCTCCCTGCTCAGCAGAAAGCCTGCTTCTCCCTTTCTCACTCCCCCTGCTTGCGTTCCCTCTCTCGTTGTGTCTCTGTCAAATAAGTAAAATCTTTTTTTTAGATTTTATTTATTTATTTATTTGACTGAGAGGGAGAGATCACAAAGGCAGAGAGAGGGGGGAAGCAGGCTCCCCACTGAGCAGAGAGCCTAATGTGGGCCTTGATCTTAGGACCCTGAGATCATGACCTGAGCCGAAGGCAGAGGCTTAACCCACTGAGCCACCCTGGCACCCCCAAAAATAAAATCTTTAAAAAAAAGATTGATTATCAGTCCAGTATAGCAATTATTACTGAATAACTTAAGGATGTCTCAAAATTACACTTTACTATAATCACTAAATACCTGGGTAAAGTATAAAAATTAGCATGTAGTTTAAATGTTAATCCAAAGATTTATTCTTTAATTACATTATTTTAATAGTTTCAAAATACACTGACCTTCTGCCATTCTACTGTGACACCAAGTGGACTATGACCAAAACATGAATCTTAATTTAACATCTCTCCCTCTACAACACAGATCTCTAGTGTTTGTAAATAAGATTTTTTCTTAATACACCAATATAATATGGATGGTGTAATTATGACATTTCTGTGCTTTTTATCCACTTAAATTAATAAAATTCCAAAAGCATCAAAATGTTTACTCATTCTAATAATCTTTTAAGGCTACAAAAAAATTTTTTTATATTGTTTTACTCAGCAAATGTTTTACTCTGTAGAAAACCTCATAAGTTTATTCATAATTACTATACAATGCAAAATTTGACAGAATATAAATCCTACAATTCTTTAGAATTCTTAACGAAAACATAAAAATTCTATTTGTAATTAGAAAAAAAGTTCTACATGATTTTTTCTCGATCATTTATCCTGAGATTTCATTTTACTAGCTAAATGATATTTGTCTACAAGACTATCAAATTACCCTTCCACAGTCCTTCTAAAAAGAAAACTGTACTTCAAACAGCTTTCTCCCTAGGCTCCCAATCTCTAATTAATGTATTCAGTGAACATGCATTTAATGGCTCCTATAAAGCTCCAGAATGTGCTACATCTCAGCAGCACTTCACTTCTTTGAATGTCTACAACATTTTCATTCACAGCTTTAAGAAAAATCATTCCTTTTTATGGAGAACATATAAGACACTGTGTTGTATATGTGGTATACACTACCTCATTTAATAAGAAATGTATTATTCTATTACCATCTTTAACAGATGAAGAAGTGAACTCCACAAAAGTTATATGATGTTCCCAAGATGATATAACTAGTATGTGGATGATCTGGGGTTAGAAACCAAGTCCCAATTTCTTAACCAATATGCTACACTTAGTATAAATAAGAAACATGATGACAGTAACAATAGCAAAACACTTTTAACACTATGTATTTGAATCATTTAATCCTCATAACAATCCTAATCAAATGTGATTATCCTCATTTTACAAATCAAGAAACTGAACCACATGGAGATTGGAGACTGCCCACTTGCATCAGGTTACAGGCCAATGGCAGAGCCATGATTTGGACCTCAGTGGTCTAGCCTTAGGAATTGGGTTCCTAAACATTATGCTACTTTGCCTTTCACAAACTGCTTCATGGTATAGTTGATAAGGTACATGTCATATTTCCTCTATGAAATCATAAGCTTTTATATAGAGCATTAAATCTTCTGACCCCACTACAGTTCAACGTTAGGTTTTCTTTAGCATAAAGACTGGTAAATAATAAGAGAGAAACTAGGAGGTACACTGGAGTCCAAAGGAAAGCTTCTTTTCAACAGTGATGTCTGAGCTCAGCCTAGCCATTCAACTCCAAAACTATATAGAAATTGCTTAGTCCATATTTGTCAGTCTCCCCTACTTGTCTATATGCTTGTTGAAGCAGAGTGTTTTTGTTTTTGTTTTAGAGGTCAGGGAGGGGGCAGAGGGAGAGGGAGAGACAGAATTTAAACCAGGTTCCCCGCCCAGCACACAGTCTAATGTGGGGCTCTATTTCACAACCCTGAGACATGACCTGGGCCAAAATCAAAAGTCAGACGCTTAACTGACTGAGCCACCCAGATGCCCTTGAAGCACAGTATTTGTCTTTATACCTACTACACAATGTTTGGTACCCAGTAGAACTCAAAAAATATTGAATAAATATGTGAAACCCCATTACAAAGGGCTTTACCTCACAATAGCCACTACCAACAAAATCAGTAATATAAAAAAGATTCATAAGCAATTATATAATTTGTGATAAACCACTTATCAGGCTTTTGAAGTAGAAAAGAGAGAAAGGAAGAGTAATGCTAAGACAGTAGAAACATAGAAGACAACAGGAATATGTATTATTTTACACCTAGCAGCAAATATAAGAACAAAGCAGAGAGACCTTAATTTACACATTCATAAATTTTTATCCCTTCATTTCTTTCAAGATAACCTTCTTTTGGACACTCTTCCTTTAACTTACAATAAGAATCAGAGACGGGGAGTTCATCTATGGAATGATTTACTTACAAACTTCATAAATGTCCACATATTTTTCAGGTCTTATTGACAGACAGATATGCTCAGTGACTGTAAAATATAAAATATATATCAAAATGCTGAGATTCAGTATCACTTGCCCCATTCTTAAGCCTGAGCAACAAGAACTCAGCACTTACTTAGAAGCATGGCCTAGGAGTATCTTTCAACTCTCCTAGTTTATTTCTGGCACACATTCCCATAGTATGACATCTTTCAGGTATTTAGTGGCTTTTCATATATGCATACTCTTAATCACTTGAACAGTTTTACAGGTATACTTTAAACTCAGATTTGAATCCTCCATTTGAATGATTCTGAAAGACTTTCAGAATCACGTAGGCAGGAGATTCTTCTAATAGATCATCTCTTCCTGCCCACTTTGGGAGATGTCCTACAGACTTTAGCCTTTGTCCCTACTACATTTTTATTTGTCCTGTTTTTCAACTCTTCAGCAATAATCCCAATGTACCCTCTAATACTATTGCTCAATTTCTCCATCCCAGATAATTTAGCCAATGTTCCAAAACTCTTATAGTTAAGCACTCCGAGGACAAAACAAGACAAAACACCAAGGAAACAAAAGAACAAAATAATTTGGGATAGCCATAGGTCTTTTCCTAGAAAGAGCCAGATAATAGTTATTTTAGGCTTCGTGGTCCCCATAAAGCCTCTGTCACATGTTCAGGGTTTCTATTTGTTTTGTTTTACTCTTTTAAATATTTAAAAATGTAAAAAACCATTTTTAGTCCTTAGAACAAAAACAGGCCACCTGCCAGATTTGGCCTGTGGACAGCACTTGTCTATCATTATACTAAAGGACTTACATATGCTATTTGAGTTATCAGTAGCACACAGTGAAGCCTCAGGGAGGTGGTCAGAAACCTGTATGAGTCAACCATGTTAACTATGTGAGAAATACTCTAGGCTAAGAGGAACAGATAATGCAAAATGCTTAAATCAGAAATAAATCTGGCATGGTTGGGGAACAGAAAGGTTAGAGTGGCTCAAACAAAGTATTCTGAGAGGAAAATGATGAGAGAGATGAGATCAGAGGTAGAAAGGGGTTGGATGTTGGATGGTACCCAGGACTTTATTCTAAATGTAACAGAAAATCTCTGAATATTGTTTTATTTTGTTGTTTATATAAGGAATAATATTACTGATTTGTTTTTAAAAGGTTACTCCAGTTGCCTTAAAGAGAATGGATTAGAGGAGGGAGGGAAGAAGGAAATGCAGGAAGACCAGTCAGAAGACTGTTATAGCAGTCCAGGCAAAAGGTAACGGTAGTTGACTGAGTAGTAGCAGTGGGGAAAGAAACAGGTGGACAGACTGGGTATGTATTCTGCACTCACTGATGGATTAGTTGTGGGAACAAACACAACACATACGTTTATTTGACTGAAAGCAACTAGTTAAATAGCGGTTCTATTTAGTAAAAGGAGAAATTGGAGAAAAACAGGTTTGTTCATGTTCATTTGTTGGTGGTGTTTTTGTTGTTGTTGGGGGGGATGTGGCTTAGTATGTCTTTGGCCATGTTAAGTCTAGAACGTTTACAGGATTTGCAAGTGAAATTATTGTGTAAGCAACTGGATGTACAAGTCCAGAAAACAAATGAGAAAAGGGCTAGAGATAAGGCACATCTGGTAACCATCAGCATATAAATGGCATTTTAGGCAATCAGACTAGATGAACTCACATACAAAGAGACTGTAGGTAGAGAAAAAGAACTTTGACCAAGCTGTATGGGTCACCACTGTTTAGTCGGCCAGCAGATAAAGAATGGGAGTCAAGAGTAGTAGAGCATTTTTTTCATGCGTTGAGGGAAATTGGGGGGGAGATGAACCATGAGAGACTATGGACTCTGAAAAACAACCTGAGGGTTTTGAAGGGGTGGGGGGTGAGAGGTTGGGGGAGCCTGGTGGTGGGTATTGTGGAGGGCACGCATTGCATGGAGCACTGGGTGTGGTGTAAAACTATGAACTCTGTTACGCTGAAAAGAAATAAAAAAAAAAAAGAGTAGTAGAGCAGCTAATGACTTAAAAACACAGTAAAAACAGCAGTAGTACTAGTAATAATAGTAATAACAGTTAACCCTTAGAATACTTAATATGTGCCAAACTATTCATTCAAGTCATTCAATCTTAGAATAATTTTGTGGAGCTAAGCAGTACTATTATCACTACTTTCTAACAGAAAAACTGAAGAACAGAGGATAAACACCCTGCTTTAGATAGGACATCTTAGCTGAGGAAAACCAATAGTCAAGTGAAAGCTCATGAAAGAGAAGTATTTCAAGAAGCAACAAATGAAGTCAGACAAGGATAGAGAAATTTCCCAGGATTTGAAACCATGGAAAACATTTGCGACCATTCTGCATTTGATTTTTCTTTATAACTTGTTAAGTCTGGGCATGTACCCCAATCTCTTCACGGGGTTAGTGTGAGAGATAAATAAGTTATTACTGAATATTCCATTACCTACCTATTAACAGACATCTCCTCTTATTATAAATCATTCATGGTTAGTAATCTATTTTTATAGTATCATTCTCTAATAATATGAATATTTAAGACACCATGGAGATAGAGCAAACCATTTGTTCCCAGAAGTTAAAGCTAAGCCACTACTAACCACCCAGTAAGAGTGACCTTCCACTAAATTTGTATTTACCTCTAAAGAGGTACCTATGTAAAGATCAACAACTTGCAACATTTGCCTCAGATACTTAAAAATTATTCCAAGTGGCTCTTGTAACTAGGATGAATCAGAAAGTGTACCTACCTCAACCAACTACCACTGCAATAAGGGTCCATGGAATGTGAAAAAAAAAAAAAAAAACATAGCCAAGTAAAGCATTTTGGCTACAGCCATTAGATTTAAGTGTACCCCCACTCTAGTAAATTTATTCTATAGAGCCAACATATCACTATTTTCATACCTCAAGGGAATCTAAAGTATCAATGACAGTCTCATAAAAATATTTAAAAAATTAGATTAGGAAGAGCCACAGAAACCATGTGTTTGAAACAAATACACAAACTACAGCTGGGATTAGTGTTTAGCAATAGTTCACCAAGGCACTGATTTTAGAGCAAAAGCCCCGTAGGGAGCTAAAACAAACAAACAAACAAACAAACAACGACAAAGTAGCACTGATATACAATATGCTTCCTCAGTTTGGAGAACTTTTACAGATGGAATAGAGGTGCTACTAACAGAGTGTAACCAACAGGAAATACCAATGATGACAAGTAATACGTAAATTTGGTACCACAGTTTGCTGAAATTAAAAGGCTCTCCAAAAAGTTATGAAAAATGATAGCCAAAAGCAAAGTAGCTATGTGACCCAGAACAGGTTATTTAACTTGCATTACTATTCACTGGCATTTAATCGTAGTCTGTGCAGGTCTCTGCAATTTTTTTTCTGTAAGAGGCCAGACAATAAATATGTTAAACTTTGCAAGTTTTATCGTTTCTTTGCCAACTACTCAACTCTACCCTTGTAGCACAAGAACAACTACAAACACTTTCCCTTACATCACCTGGCCTTTACTCATAAAAGCTGAAATCCAAAATTAACTAATGGAAATTTACATATGACCTAACATTCCTGCGCTATACTAAAAAACTGAGGGGTTTTTGTTGAGTGTCTGCCTTCTGCTCAGGTCATGATCCTGGGGTCCTGGGATCGATCCCCATATCCAGCTCCCTGCTTGGCAGGAAACCTGCTTCTCCCTCCCCGGCTTTCCCTGCTTGTGTTCCCTCTCTCGCTGTGTCTCTCTGTCAAATGGATAAATGAAATCTTTAAAAAATGATAATAAGGGACGCCTGGGTGGCTCAGGTGGTTAAGCGGCTGCCTTCGGCTCAGGTCATGATCCCAGCGTCCTGGGATCGAGTCCCGCATCGGGCTCCTTGCTCAGCAGGGAGCCTGCTTCTCCCTCTGCCTCTGCCTGCCTATGCTCACTCGCTCTCTCTCCATCTCTCTGACAAATAAATAAATAAATAAAAAGTAAAAAAAAAAAAAAATTTTTTAAAAGATAATAAAAGAAAAAAGAAAAAGATAAAAATGGAGCATGCTCCATATAGTTTATATCATCTTCACTAGAAATGAGAAGGAAAGCAAAGCGTAAGGCACATAGACATACCAACAAATTTGTTAATGCTATTAAGTAATTAATAGAACACCACCTTTTCAATCTGTACAAATGAAGAAAATATAATTTTAACGAATTTTTTAATTCAAATTTCAAAACTTCTTCTAAACCTTTAAGAACAGCCAGCCTTGGCATAAATTAACATTGGACATAGATCTTTATCTGTAAATATTTCCACATCTATAAAAAATTTTAAATTGCTCAGCTGTGATTGGGCAACGAACGAGCACATTTGATGATTTCTATTTATCAATAACTCTATCCTTAAAATGATTTCAGTATTTCCACTGTACCCTCCTCTTTCTCTACTTAGCTGACTCCTAGCTACCCCCCCCCAAAAAACCCCACAAAAAACCTAGTACAGGGTCTGACACCCTGATAGATACTCTAATAGTGATGTTATAATACAACATTCAACAGCATCCATTATCTCCAAATATGTGAAGAACTGATCTGAGATATGCTATCATGACATGAATAAATGTACCAATCCATCAAAACTATCCTATGCTCGTCTTTTCTCTTATACTCTTCCACCCTGTCTTTCTCTAGACAAAATTTAGCTTCTATTCTGTTCTGCTGTTTGGATTTACACTACTATTATGGAATGAACTGTATTACCCCAAAATTCGTGTGTTGAAGCCATACCCCCAATGTGGCTATATTTGGAGATAGGATGTTTAAAGAGGTGATCAGGGTTAAATGAGATCATCAGACCCTAATCCAGTAAAACTGGTGTCCTTATTGGGGAAAAAAAAAAAGGAAGAGACACCAGAGATGCACATGCACAGAGAAAGGTCCATGTAAGGAAAAGGTGGCCGTCTGCAAGCCTAGGAGAGAGAGACCTCAGGAGAAACCAAACCTGCCAACACCCTGACCTTGGACTTTCAACTTCCAAAGCTATGAGAAAATAAATTTCTGTTATTTAAGCCACTCAGTCTATGGTATTTTTTTTAATATTTTATTTATTTATTTGACAGACAGAGATCATAAGTAGGCAGAGAGACAGGCAGAGAGAGAGAGGAGGGCAAGCAGGCTCCCTGCTGAGCAGAGAGCCCAATGCAGGACTCGATATCACGACCCTGGGATCATGACCTGAGCCAAAGGCAGAGGCTTTAACCCACTGAGCCACCCAGGCGCCCCAGTCTATGGTATTTTGTTATGACAGCCCTATCAAACTAACACAGCTATTCAGCAGTCTTTGGTACACAATTACTAATACACCTTAACTTGGTACTATATTATAATGAACTCTACAGGATACGAACTCTAGTTTTCTGCCATTCCCTGAGAAATACAATGCCCTCCCTCTGTGCCTCATATATGTATGGTTTTCTTTTTCTATCAGAGCTTGAAATATTATACTCAAGTTCCTTTCTCTTCTACCCCTCAACTGTGATCGTTTCTGATTTCTACTCTTAGTTATTTAGGAAAGTCAGACATCTGCTTTCCAACACAGTATCAAATATGTAATCTGACATATTTGCCACTTGCCACTCTGACACCTTCCCCTCCCCACCTCCAATCCAGCCCTTTACCATCTGCTTCACATATACTTCTCAGCCTTGGCACTACTGACACTAGGCATTCAGAAGCATCACCAACCAATGAGAGCACTTCCGGTCCATGAACAAAGCATGCTGCTTTCTATTATTTATCTTATTGCTCACACCAATAGGCTATCTTTTATAGCTACTCCCTGAGTTGGGAAAATTCGATGTTTGACTCTATGTAGCTACCAAAGTGAAAAACTTTGCTCTTCAAATACTATCTAAAAAGATTCCAGCTTTGTGGATTTCCATCAATAAAACGTATGCTAAGAGTTGACTTTTCTACTTACATTAATAGGTCTGTGCTCATTTATCCAGTTATCCACTCTCCCTTCTCTGACCAACAATGTGCATTTCTACAAAGCAACAGCATTCCCAAAATAGGAGTATGTTCAGAGAATAGAGTATCCCTTAACAACTTACTGAAGAATAAAGCCTAAAATTTTGTTCTCATTAGAATAGTACACTGAACAACTAAGTTAATGCTTCAAAAGACTCATCAAATATGGCCTTATTGCCTCAGTAAGAAGCAACACATTATGGAAAAATATATCACTTTTATTCCTTCAAGACCTTGATTTTTTTCAACACAATATTGCCAGATCATTTACAAAAAAGTTTAATCTTAAGTTTTCTTGGGTTTTTTTGGTCCTCTTAAAAAGGTGGCTTTATTCACTATGTGTCAAAAACTATATTGTGCCAAGGACTTTAAGTGGAATTCTTTTTTTTTTTTTAAGATTTTATTTATTTGACAGAGATCACAAGTAGGCAGAGAGGCAGGCAGAGAGAGAGGGAAGCAGGCTCCCTGCTGAGCAGAGAGCCCGATGCGGGGCTCGATCTCAGGACCCTGAGATCATGACCTGAGCCGAAGGCAGAGGCTTTAACCCACTGAGCCACCCAGGCCCCCCTTTAAGTGGAATTCTTAACAATCTTATCTAGGGCGCCTGGGTGGCTCAGTGGGTTAAGCCACTGCCTTCGGCTCAGGTCATGATCTCAGGGTCCTGGGAACAAGTCCCGCATCGGGCTTTCCGCTCAGCAGGGAGCCTGCTTCCCTCTCTCTCTCTCTGCCTGCCTCTCTGCCTACTTGTGATCTCTCTCTGTCAAATAAACAATCTTATCTCTACTTTGTCACAATGTGAGATAATAATGCTAAATTAATAACTTATGAAGAATAAGTATTCATGATAAGAAGCTAATAGTTTTATGTCAAAGTGCAAGTTAACCATTATTTTACTGCACAGCAATTAGCTATAAAGCAATTTATAAATTACTTATTGATATATCAGTAAAACCGCAGCTATTATGAATTTTTGAGTAGTCATTCTAGAAATCCAACTTTTCCAATGCACAGGAAGTTCAGCTCTTTAAGGATTAGAAGTTGTTTTCAAATACTCTGGATGAAATTATTTCCACAAGATATTTCTAACTTTATTTCTTTTTAAGCAGAGTATATACTAAATATAACTTACATATTTCTGAAGAACCTGGAAATCTCGTAGTGAATGTCAATTTTTACATGATAGTGGTATTCATAGAAACTACAGATATACATAAGCATGGTTTTCCGTCCCTATCTCAGTATCCTCGAATTGGCTTACTTTTAGTTCATAGAAAAGCTTTCCATGCTGTCAGCCTAACAACCTACAAATGTCCCTCTGTTCTCTTTGCTGCCTAATCCATGTGACCTTAGAAACCAAATACTTATCTGAATTGTCTAATTGAAAAGTCTAACCTCTAAATGAAAGCCTAAGTACAGAAATGTTAACCATATATTTTCATAAAATCTCCATTAATCATCTAGAGACTTTTTTCCTTTTTTGCAACATAACTTTATGGAGAAAATATGGGCTTTATAGTCACACAGGGGTTCAGATCCTACTTTTAGCATTTATTAACTGTATAGTCCTGGGTAAATAATAAACCACCTTCCCTAAAAGTTTGTATACTTGTTAAAAAAAATCACTATCATCATCACCTCACAGTTGCTATGAAGATAAATGTGATACTGAATATAAAAAAACAATTGACTCTTACAAAGTAGGTGTACAATTAAAAGGTCTACTTTCACTTTGATTCACTTGTTAATGTGGCAAATTTGCTCAATTTTAGCACTGTTTATATAGTCAACAAAAATTCCATTTTTTTTCAACATTTCTAAGTTCTCTAGTATCCAAATATGGTGTTAGTTTCTCTCACCAAATAGCTTTTGAGTATTTTATGCCTTTCCTGTCCTCTGTAACTGAGACCTCTCCTGCATGGCCTAAGCAGCTGAAATTCTTAAGACTGTACTGGGAACAATGGAGGGGAGGGGGACTGTATTGGGAGCATGGGAAAGAATGTGCAATCCTAAGTGCTCACACTCTAGATGATGAATAAATTTTCCAAAGTCAAGTCTCTGTCTGCTACTTACTAGTAACTACTATGTTACCAGTAACATAACTTTGGGGCAAGCTAGTCTATCTCTCTGAGACTTAATTTCTTCGTAATCAAAAAATAATATCCAAAATTATGGTCAACTATTTGAAAGAAAACAGATTTTTAAAACTAAATAAATTAGAAAATATATATTCTTAAAAGTATCATAAAGCCAAAACATAAGAAAGGGCAGGAATTCAGAGAGGAAAACAGAGGCTGAAGCCAAGTTTGCCCCTAACCAAAGCCAAACTTGGGCTTTTATTATTCCAGTCTCATAAATATAGAAGCCAAGCCCAGGGCCCACCCTAAGTAGGTAAGTCTGATAGAAGACCCTATACCATACAACTGGAACCCATATAAAGTTAAACAAAGAAAAGCTCTTCCATTCTAACCAATGCCCTAAGAACTATAATGAAAGTTGCTCTGGCACTGAACAGTAAAGGAAAAGGAGAAAGGAAAGTTCCTGTCAAATTATAACTTCTTCAGTACAGGGACAGCTATAAGTACTTTAGGATCTGGAGGTCAGAGATCTCTGCTGCAATTATTCAACTCTTTTGTTGTAGCTTGGAAACAGCCACAGACAATAAACAAATGAGCATGCTGCATTCCAATAAAACTTTATTTATGGACACTGAAAGTTAAGTTTCATATAATTTTTACAGGTCATGAAATATTTTTTTCCAATCATTTAAAATCTAAAAACCATTCTTAGCTTGCAACCTTACAAAACCAGGTGGCACAGAGCAGCTTGCCTTAAGTTGTAATAGTAAGACACACCACCACTTAAGCTACCACTACCCTACATACACAGATTTGTGACCCTAATTCACATCACCTGGATGGCAACACAAAACAGAATAGGTCAAGCACCTGGCTCAGTCCGTTATGCATCTGCCTTAAGCTCAGGTCATGATCCCAGGGTCCTGGAATTGAGCCCCACATCGGGCTCCCCACTCAGCAAGAAACCCGCTTCTCCCTCTCCCACTCCTCCTGCTTGTGTTCCCGCTATTGCTGTCTCTCTCTGTCAAATAAATAAAATCTTTAAAAAATAAAAATGAGATATGAAGAAAGAAAGAAAGCAAGCAAGCAAGCAAGCAAGCTCCATGGAGAGTGCCTGGGTGGCTCAGTTGGTTAAACATCGGCTTTCAGCTCAGGTCATGATCCCGGGGTCCTAGGATCGAGCCCCACATTGGGCTCTCTGCTCAGCAGGGAGCGTGCTTCCTCCTCTCTCTCTGCCTGTCAAATAAATAAAATCTTTTAAAAAAAAAAAAAGATGAAACTGGAAAAAAAAATCCTAAAAATATATGTAACTTAGCAAAACTTACTCAAGACACAGAAAACTTAAGTGGTCCCATTAAAACAAAATACAATGACTCTAATATAAAAAAAACTTCCCATAAAGAAAAGCCTAGAGCCATATTGTTTTACAAGTTCTCCCAAATACTCAAGGAATAAATAATCCAATCTTTAATAAATTCTTCCCAATTCTTTTTATGAAGCTGGCATAACTCTCAAATCAAAAATTCTGGCAAGGACCAGACTAGAAAGAGAAATCATAAGCCAATCTTACCCCTAAACTTGTATGCAAAAATTCCAAACAAATATTAGCAAACAAAAACCAGCATTATAATATACTATAACCAAGTGAGGCATATCCCAGGAAAGCAAAGATAAAACCAATATTACTATCAGACGGCCAATTAATATAATCAACCATATTTTAAGAAATCCCTAAAAATTCAATGTCTCAAAAGGAGTCTTCACAAACTAGGAACTGAAGAGAACGTCCTCAATCTGATAAAAAGATTCCTACAAAAACCTACAGCATAGTTAATGGGGAAACCCTAAACATTTTTCCTTTGGTATCAGGAACAAGATAAAGATGACCCCTATATACTTCTATCAATATTATGCTGGTGATCCTAAGCAGCATAGGAAGCCAAGAAAAAATAATAAAAGGCATAAGGATTAGAAACAAGAAATAAAACTGTTTTTATTTGCATATGACATAATTATGTATGTGGAAAATTTGAAAGAATCTATAAACTCTTGTTAATTTTATAATTTGCTACAAATTGAGGATATAAACAGACATTTTTCCAAATAAGACATACAGATGGCCAAGAGACACATGAAGAGGTGCTCAAATCACTAATCATCAGGGAAATGCAAATTATAACTACAATGAGGTACCGTGTTGTACTTATCAGAATGACTAGAATCAAAAAGACAAGAAATAACTGTTGGAGAGGATACAAAGAAAAAGGAATCCTCACACACTCTGTGGGAATGCAAATTGGTTCACCCACTGTGGAAAACAGTATGGAAGTTTCTCAAAAAATTAAAAATTAGGGGCTCCTGGGTGGCTCAGTGGGTTAAGCCTCTGCCTTCGGCTCAGGTCATGATCTCAGGGTCCTAGGATCAAGCCCTGCATCAGGCTTTCTGCTCAACGGGGAGCCTGCTTCCCCTCTCTCTCTGCCTGTCTCTGCCTACTTGTGATCTCTCTCTGTCAAATAAATAAATAAAATGTTTTTTAAAAAATTAAAAATTGAAATACCATATAATCCAATAATTCTGCTACTGAGTATTTACCAGAAAGAAAGAAAACAAAACCCTAATTTGAAAAGATATATGCACCCCAATGTTTAGGACAGCACTGTTTACAAGTGGCCAGGATATGGAAAAAACCTAAGTGTCCATCAACAGATGAATGAATAAAGAAGATGTGGTATATGTGTATGGTATACACCTGTGTGTATACATATATATGTACATACATATAATGGAATATTACTCAGCCATAAAAAATGAGAGCTTGCCATTTCCAATAACATGGATGGGCTTAGAGAGTATTATGCGAGTATAATAAATCAGACAGAGAAAGACAAATATATCGTATCACTTATATGTGGAATGTAAAAAAAAATGGACAAGCAAAAAAAAAAGGCAGAAACAGATCCATAAATACAGAGAACTGGTGGTTGCCAGAGGGAGGAGGTTTAGGGGTTGGGCAAAATGAATGAAGGGGAGTGGGAGGTACAGTCTTCTAGTTATGGAATGAATAAGGCACTAGGATGAAAAGTATGGCAAGGGAATAAAAAGAAAAAAAAGAAACATATAAATTGGTATTAGTTTCATATTTCTATATGCAAGCAACAATTAGAAAATAATATTTTAAAGATATCACTACTTAAAATTGCATCAGAAAATATGAAGTGCTCAGGAATCTAACAAATAATGGACAAAGCATCTACTGAAAAAATGAGACTTAGTTATGAATCATTACCAAAATGGAAAGATATCCATGTTCATAGACTATAAGACTCAATGTTGGAAAAATATCAGTTCTCCCCCAAATTAATCTACAGAATCAATTGTCTCACTAAAAATCCCAAATGTTGTTTTTACATTGGTTTATTTAGTGTGTGTGTCTGTGTGTGGAATTTGACATAGTGATTCTAAAATATATATGAAAGTGCAATGGGCCAAAAACAGCCAAGACTCTCCTGATGAACAAGCACAATGTGGGAAGACTTGCCTCACCAGATATCAAAACCTATAAAGCTAGAAGTAGTTAAGAGTGTGTTACACATTCAGGAATAGACCAATACAGCAGAGGGCCAAGTCCAGAAACGCACCTACACAAAGATGGATACTTAATATATGTCAGATGTGGCACTGAGATCCCCTTAGAAAAGATAAACTTTTCAAAATTAATGTTAGGATTATCAAGTATCCATTTGGGGTGGGAATAAAATGAAGCCAGACCTCACATTATACACAAAATCTATCCCAGATAAAGAGCATATTTTTGAAAAGTTAAAACTTAAAAGCTCTTAGATAATAATGGAGAACATCTACTGTAACATAGCCTAGGAAAGGGCTTCTTAAAAGGGTTCAAAAGCACTAACCAAAGTTGATAAACGCAACTACATTAAAACTGAAAAATTCTGTTGATCAACGGGCACCACAGAGTAAAATAACAAGCCAAAACATTAGATACTTGTAAAAGGTTTAACTGAAGGACCAGCATCCAAAACAAATACAGAATTCCTAAAAATCAGTAAGAAAAGCTGAAACCATCTAAAAGAAAAATATTGGGGACGCCTGGGTGGCTCAGTTGGTTAAGCAGCTGCCTTCGGCTCAGGTCATGATCCCAGCGTCCTGGGATCGAGTCCCACATCGGGCTCCTTGCTCGGCAGGGAGCCTGCTTCTCCCTCTGCCTCTGCCTGCCACTCTGTCTGCCTGTGCTCGCTCTCCCTCTCTCTCTGACAAATAAATAAATTTTTTAAAAAATAATAAATAAATAAATAAATAAAAATTTAAAAAAATAAAAGAAAAATATTGGGCAAACAACAGGCACATCATATGAAGAAACTATGAAAGATGTACTTCATTAGCAATCACAGAAATGCAAATTAAAATCAAGAGATACACCCTTCAGATTGGCAATACCAAGCATTAAGAATGTAGAGCAATGGATGGGGCGCCTGGGTGGCTCTGTGGGTTAAGCCGCTGCCTTCGGCTCAGGTCATGACCTCAGGGTCCTGGGATCAAGCCCCTCATCGCATCAGGCTCTCTGCTCAGCAGGGAGCCTGCTTCCTTTTCTCTCTCTCTGCCTGCCTCTCTGCCTACTTGTGATCTCTGTCTGTCAAATAAATAAATAAAATCTTTAAAAAAAATAAAATAAACAAAATCTTTTAAAAAATAAGTTAGGGTATTAACTACTTCCATAAAGGGGGATGTATATCAACAAGAGCAAGGGAAGGGAGAGGTATGGGGGAGGCAATCCTGGTTTGTTGGCCTGAGTGATAACAACACAAATATTGACTTCACAATTTTCTTTAAACTGCAAGTTTTATTCTATTCTCCTGTATATATGAATAAAGAGGAAAAGTACCAACTGTATACAACTGCTACGGTAATTTAATACAATATAGCAAATTACGTAAGTATGGTACCTAGTTTGCATTAAAAAAAAAAACCTACTACAATTACGTAATTTTGTATCCTCCAAAGTTGCTTACGATAGATACTCAAATATACTGTCCAGTAAATGAAACAAATTCAGATGGTAAATACACTTACCATGGTGAACACTGCCTAATGGGTCATGTACAGAACATACTATGGAGTCCCAATGTTGTACACCTGAAACTAATACAACATTGTAGGTCAACTACACTTCAGTTAAAGAAAACCCAATAAGTGAAATAAATTACTTTGAATCACTGGAGTAAAAGGCAATTTAAGGAATGGCTGGGTTCCCTAACTTCCAATTTCTACTTCACAAGCCCCAGAGCTTGAATTCCTGCTATCCTAAGAGATAACCTTCCCTCTCCCTTTGATATTCCCAATCTCTTAGTCTCTATACTCATAGTATGCATCTTAATATACATCAGACTGTCAGCAACTGTCACTGAATGCTTGGAATCTAAAATCTGAGAGGTTTAAGGCAGAAAAGAGGAACAAGAAAAGCTAAAATCAGGGAGAGGGAAATTGTGGGGGAAAAAAACAGTGGAGAGAGAACTTGAGTTATCCTTACAGGAAAACACCCAGAACATCAGTTCTTTAGTTCTAATGCTTTAAGAAGCCAAGAAGCAGAGGGAGAAAAAAAAAGTAAATCATCTATTGTCTGACCCAGGTTTCATACAACAATTAAACAAGAATTACACTGATACCAGTTACCTAATATTTAGGGGCAAGAAAGTGTATCTATGTCCCAAGATATATCTACTTCTGAAAGTCTCTTAACAAATAAATAAATAAATAAAGCTCCCTAAAAATATAGGCTCTCTGGAAGAAACCAATTCCTTCTCAACTACTTGAGGGAAGAAACTTTATTTTTAATGAATTTATTCCATATGTATTACTTATTAATCCAAAAGATTAAACACACCTATCAGATCTAGACTCATTCATAAAATCATGGTATATCAGCACAGCAGAATATTATGACTCCATGAGAAAGATCTGAATGCACCACTATGGAGTGCTCTCCAAAATATATTAAGTGGAGGGAAAAAAAAGAGGTACAGAACAGTATATGTAGCTAGATACACACACACACACACACACACACACACACACAAACACAGCCTTACCTTTGTCATATGAAGGGAGAATACATACATACATCTTATTTTTGAAAGAAAAAAAAATTCTCGAATGACAATCAAAAACTCACAAATAATGGTTACCTCTATGGGAGAGCAAAAACTAAGAGTTTCAATGTAAGAGATTAAAACAACTTAAAAAAAAAGACTGAAGAAAGAAACCCCACAATATTAAATTTGAATTAAAATTATCAATATGGGGGTGGCTGGGTGGCTCAGTTGGTTAAGCAACTGCCTTCAGCTCAGGTCATGGTCCTGGAGTCCTCGGATCGAGTCCCACATTAGGTTCCCAGCTCCATAGGGAGTCTGCTTCTCCCTCTGACCTCCCCTCTCATGCTCTCTCACTCTGTTTCTCTCTCAAATAAATAAATAAAATCTTAAAAAAAGAATTATCAATATGACCTCATGCTTTTTTTCTCCTCCAGACAAGACTCAGAAGCAATGATAGTCCCATCATCCTCCACTATAAGGAGACAGAGCTCCTTAGAGAAATCACTGACTGCAGTCTAAAACAGAAAAAGTCTATGGTGAGCCAAGATATCTTGGAAAAAAGTAAGGACTCACTCAAAGACTAATAATGCATTTATGCAAAAAGAACTGATGGGGGCACCTGGGTGACTCAGCAGGCTAAGCATCTGACTCTTGATTCCAAATCAGGTCATGATCTCAGTGTTGTAAAATCACCAGAGTCAGGCTCCACGCTCAGCATGGAGTCTGCTTGAGATTCTCTCTTTACCTCTCCTTCTGCCCCTCCCCCCTGCTCATGCTCTCTTGCACATGCATGCACACACAATTTCTCTTTAAAATAAATACATAAAATCTTAAAAAAAAAGAAGAACAGAGCAGTATGCTTGGAGGGGCTCCCAATGTCCTTATTTGAGATGATTTCAACATCGAAAAAACAATGTAACTCACAACAAATAAAAACCTGAGAGAATATAAAACCATTCACTGTCACCATTGTAGATAACCATTAGACCAAGGGCTCACTCTGAAAATTAGATGAGAAAGAATTAAGCTTTTATTTACTCTGCCCTTTAGGAGGAACTAGAGTTCACTCCCAGCTGATGGAAGATTACAAAGTTTTGTTAACTGAAGAATGATAGCTAATAAGTGTAAAAGAATTACAGAATTAGAAAAGTCACCAATTCTCAACCTTCAATTAAGTAATTAATTTGCCTAAGGTTCAATAAAGGATGCTAAAATTATTAGATAAAACATACTCTAAGAATGGAATTTTATATGGTACCAAAGTATTACCTCCACAGATTATTGTACTTGATGATCATAGCAGGAAAAATATATTTCTCCAATGGAGGGACAGCAAACACCAACCTTAAATTTCATAAAATTTTTATCACTAATGGTGATAGTATGTACCTCCCGTAATATATAACATGAAATATAACATCACCTATGATGCATTCTTGCCAAAACTTTTTTAACAAGCATCTAATCAACCCCTTATTTTTTTTTTAAAGATTTTATTTATTTATTTATTTATTTGTCAGAGACAGAGGGAGAGAGAGAGAGAGCGAGCACAGGCAGACAGAGTGGCAGGCAGAGGCAGAGGGAGAAGCAGGCTCCCTGCCGAGCAAGGAGCCCGATGTGGGACTCGATCCCAGGACGCTGGGATCATGACCTGAGCCGAAGGCAGCTGCTTAACCGACTGAGCCACCCAGGCGTCCCTCTAATCAACCCTTTAAAATATAACTTCCAGTTTATAAGATACACAGTGAGCAAAGGAACAAGTAAAACAAGAGTGCAAAGAAACAGATAACTGTAGAAAACAAGCCATTCTACAAGGAAATGATCTGATCTTCTCAAAGAAATATCAATACATAAGAAAGAAGAGTGGAGGAAGGAGCTTTTCTAGATTAAAAGAGACTAAAAAGATAATCAACTGCAATGCAAAAATCTTGACTGATTTCTGGTTTGAAAAAATCATTTTATGGAACAAATGGAAAAATCTAAATATAGACTGAATATTAAAATATTAAATACTATTAGGAATTACTGTTATTTTTCTTAAACATTGGTAATGGTGACTGTGGAGAATACCTATTCTCTCTTTTTTTTTTTTTAAGCTTTATTTACTTAAATAATCTCTACACCCAAGATTGGGCTCATGACCCTGAGGATCAAGAATCAGTAGCTCTTCTGAATGAACCAGACAGGTACCCCAAAAATATCTATTTTCTTAGAAGATAAATACTGAAGTATTTTGAGGTAAACATCATACTTTCAAAGGTTAAGTAAAAGTATACAAGTACACATACATATGGAAAGCAAATATGACTTGAATCTAGGTGGCAGACCTATCAATGACCTTTGTTCTAATTGTTCAACTTTTCAATATTGTTCTAAGTTTTTTATTATTAAAAAAAAAAGGAGGGGAGGGGCAGGAAAGAGAACTAAAAGAAGACAAAGTTGCAAAAGCAATAAGGAAAAAATACGATCTAAAAGTCGTTTATAAACACATATCTAGGGGCGCCTGGGTGGCTCAGTGGGTTAAAGCCTCTGCCTTCGGCTCAGGTCATGATCCCAGAGTCCTGGGATAGAGCCCCATATCGCCTGCTCCCCCCACCGCCCGCCTGCCTCTCTGCCTACTTGTGATCTCTGTCAAATAAATAAAATTTTTTAAAAAATTAAAAAAAAAAAAACACATATCTACACTGTCACCTGAAGACCTTTCTCCGTTACATTTTAAAAAGAAAAAAATTCAGAGATTACTCATCCCACTATCATCTGATCAATGTAAGTAAACAGATTTCAAACAAATACTTACACACTACAAACAGCAATAGTACTACAATCTGTCAATGATTTAAGGAATGTTTGTCATTGGCAAACAGAACGCTTTCTATGATACATCACAGTGAATCTAAATACATTCTAACACATCTATTAATCAAGAAAAGCATTTCTTTGAAATTTCTTTACTTCAAAAGTATGATCACACTTGAAAGACAGCTAGCCAACTATCTTTCTAAGAGTTACTTCTATTAGCACCTAACTTTGATTAGCCATGTATTCTAAACGCCCCACAATGAAATTCTTTAAATTTCTGATCTCCTATTTAAATATAAACATTTCCGGTGGGGGGGGGGTTGTTGAATATCAACTAAGTGCCTACTGTTTTAAATAAAGTGTTTAATGATAACCTTGTCTCAGGTAAATATTTCTAATTTGAGAAATGAACATTCTTGAAGCTCAGAAATGTTAAGTAATTTGCCTATAAATGACAGCTTATTAAGTGAGGAGGCTGGAAACTGAACTGAGGTCACTGGAAACCCAGGTTTGAAAGTCCATATTCTTTCCACTTAACTGGCCTTAAGAGATTTAATATTTACAGACAGAAAAGCCCATCTAAGGAAAAAGTATGTTTAAAAAAATGCTTTCACATTCAAAAAACTACATAATGATAAAGAAAAATCAAGACTGAGAAAAAGAAAAAATACACTCTAAAATTATTGCTGGTTGTAAAAAAGAACCAATTCTTAGCAAGCCAGCTGTCTATGACATAGGACAGCTAGTACTTTCCTAACTGTACATGTAAAATTACACTTCAGTTGCCCGTTGGATGACCCCTCTGCCAAAATATGCTAGCAACATAATTCACATTAAAACTCAGAGGCCAAACACCATTTGGAAAGAGCTTTACGTGTTTACACATCTCCAGCAAGTTCACCATTCAAAATTAATAGGTGATTTTCAACAAATATTCTTTGATCTATGATATCCTTTTTTGACACTCTAAAATATTAAACTTATAAACAAGAAAATCTACCTAAATACAAACATTCCACAACCAAATATTAGAATATTAGTACAATGCGATTTTAAATTTGTCTGTTACATATTGGTATGCAAAACTGCACTTCTACAACATAACTTATGTTTGTTCTTTCTATAGGATCAAAATCCCAGTATATTTGTCTCCTTTATTTTTAAAGATACACACAAAATACATAGAAAAATCTGTACCTTAAAGAGTTTTTCCTATTTAAAATTAAATCCTCTTTGAACTGGATAAGTAACTAGAAGAGCGCATGAGGTGGCTTATAGAGTTGTGATATTCTGCATCTTACTATGGGCGTTGATTACACTGATGTATTTACTTGGTGAAAATTCATTTAGGAGCTGTGTACTTTTTTGCATACTTTGTAATTTATAAAAAGCTTATTTCAATTCCCAATCTAAAAACCTTTCTTCCTATATCATAGGGATATCAAATTAAAGCCTAGTGAAGAAAATAGACAAGTCTTTAGGAATTTTACTAGGGAGCTATGACAGAAGCAAATACTACGGAGGAGCACCCAGGAGTGGCATCTAACTCAACCTAGAGGTTAAAAAAAAAAAAAGCTTCCTGAAGATATAACTGACCTCAGTTCTCAATGGAAGAAGGGAAAGACAAGAAAGGAACAGAGATGCTAAGACCAGAGAAAAAGTGCCTTATCTGAGCAAAAACCCCAGTTCAATAAGGGTGGATCAAAGAATTTAAGGAAGAAAGCAAGGAAGGAAAGCCTAGAGAAGTAACAGGTCATGAAGAATCTCACATACAGGACATGCTACAGTTAAGCTTTATCCTGAAAGCAATAAGAAAGCACTAAAGATCTTTCAATAGGAAAGGACGTGATCAGATTTGCTTTTCTACTACAAACATCATTTATAGTGTGTGCCATACTTGCAATCCCATCTTGTGAAAAATTAGCTGGCACACTGCCCCATGCTTTTCACCATTATTATCCTGCCCCATACCCACAGGCACTAATAAACACCTGGCCAACACTAAATGGCCAGGACTGATCACATGACCCAGGTATACAGACTTGTAGCAGCCCATTAGAAAAAGACCTGAGCCAAAGAGATTGTTTCTTAGAAATTCAAACCAGAAGATTCCAGGGAGAAGGAAGAAGTCAGCAAACAGGAGCTCAAGTTAAAACGAGAGCATCCAGGAGGCAAAATATTGGCCCAAGAGTGACAGAGTAGTTATAAGGAAGCAGAAGTTAGGAATAAATGGAAGTTGGGAGATAGCAGAGGAAAAACTGGAGTAGAGAGAAAAAGTAAACCAAAGAGAAATAGTAAGAGTAGTTAAGACAAGTTAACCAAAGAGTTCTAGAGTGAAATCTGTCTTTTCCTGCTTCTAGCTTTATTTATTAAACTCCTATTCTTCTTGAAACCCAGTTGTTTAGCTTTTCCTAGGTTCCTTTATGCATGTTTCCTTTCAAAAACCACTCTACTACTTACTGTAACTTGAGTCTCCTCTTTGCAAATGAAACAGCCTAACGAAAAGAGCATTTTAGAACACCTAATCTGGCAGCAGTGCAGAGAATGAATGGGAGGCAAAACAAGAGGCAGAAAAGAGAAAGCAACATGACCACTTAGAAAACATTACAGAAGCAGCACAACAGACATCTGGAGTTAAGATAAAATAGAAACCGGGCACCTGAGTGGCTCAGTCAGTTAAGCGTCTGCCTTCAGCTTAGGTCATGATCCCAAAGTCCTGGGATAGAGTCCCAATTAGCGCTCTCCACTCAGCAGGCTGTCTGCTTCTCTCTCTGACCCTCCCTCTTGTGCTCTCTCTCTCTCTCACTTGCTTTCTCTCAAATAAATAATAAAATCTTAAAAAAAAAAAAAAAGTAGAAACAACAAAAATAGCAATAAGAAATTATCTGAAATATCATGAGGGAGAATGTGCAGGATTTAATGATACTGGTAGTAAGGTACAGAGTGGAAGATGATTCACAGGTTCCTGAAGACTTCTGGAGATGAAGATCATCTGGAGATGAAGATCATCATCAAGATAGGAAATTAAAAACAAAATTTTCTGTTGCATTTTGTTTCCCTCTTTTTGGAAGAAAGAAGAAGCAGAGAAAGTGTTTTATTTGGGGGGTGCCTGAGTGGCTCAGTGGGTTAAAGCCTCTACCTTCAGCTCAGGTCATGATCCCAAGGTCCTGGGATCAAGCCCCCCATCGGGCTCACTGCTCAACAGGGAACCTGCTTCCCTTCCTCTCTCTCTCTGCCTGCCTCTCTGCCTACTTGTGATCTCTGTCTGTCAAATAAATAAAATCTTTAAAAAAAAAAAAGTTTTATTTTGTACAAGGCTGAAGTGCTTGTGAAATGTGAATCCAAGTGGAGATGTCCATTAGCAGTAATTCACAGAGGTCTAGAGTTAAGGCGAGAGATCTATCTACACAGCAGCTCTAGATTTATGAATACATAAAGTCGATGTTAGATTTTAAAACATGACCCAAAATTCGCTAATATTTATTTCAAACTAAGTTAATAGAACCTGAAAAATCATGCAAACTAAGAAAATTAATATTTTGGGCAACCATATTTTCAAACATCCTGCACTTCTCCACAAATGAACACTGAGCCAACTTCTACAAGAGCAAATCCAAATGATTAGAAAAGATGGGTTTATGGTACTAATTTCTACTGAGGTTTTACTTTTTTTTTTTTTTAAAGAAAATCTAAGTTTAAAAAAAAATCTAAGTTTATTCCATTTCCCTCATAAACTATCCACCACTAATGTTAACTAAGGGAAAAAACTTAATCACAGATTAGACAGTGTACTTCACTATTGATACTTACAGTAAGATTTTTTTAAAAATTTAATCACTTAATTTACTAGCTTTAGACATTCAACTCTACCTACACTGTAAATATTGGATCTCTGTCCTATAATCTTTTCTCCTCTCATTTATACCTTTTGCCCCCAAAATCTATTACAACCCAGAGGTTGATAATAAACTTAAGCCACAAATCCAGCTGCCTCTTGCCCATCAAGATCTAAAAGAAGTGTAATCACCCAAATCCAACTTGTCACAATTAAATTCTTCTTTCTTGACAAAAATAAAAATAAAAAATCCCACTCCTCCCTCGTATCAATTCCCACTTCAGTGAAAGGTACAAGCTAGAAACCTAAATCTTATATGAACCTTCTCCCTATTCTCAAATCCAATGAAATCACCAAGTCCTGTCTACTCCCAATACCCAAATACAGACCCACTACCATCATTTGCCTGATATTCCTGCCTTTAGTCTTAGACTACTCTTTAATCCACTCTACTCACTGCAGCCACAGTGACCTTTTAAAAATGACAGTCTGATCATTTCAGTGCCATAGTTTATATCCTTCAATAACTTATTTGATAAATATTATAATCACCATCAAAGCTAGTCACTCCACGGAAGCTCAGAAATTCAATGAAAACTTCAGTTATATCCTTTTTTGTAAATTCAATAAAAAGAGTCACCAGGAAATTTGAAATCCTGATAATTACTTAGGACATAAACAGCTAATACATTTTAAAGAAAAGCACGTAGTGTTGGTTGTAAAAGCAAAGACTAAAAATAATCTCAACATCATAAAAGCAATACTATCCAGCCCATAAATGAGGCATTTCCGTATGTACTGTTGTTATATGATTTCTAGGATCTGCTATGAGGTAGGGAGTGAAGGGGCAAAAGCTATAGAGTGTACAGGAAGCTAAAGAGTGTAAAGTATTTGTGGTGCTTTTTAAGAATATAATTTAATAATATAAATCTGAGATTGTATAGGGTTGTGTATGCTAAAAATATCACAGGAAGGACCCACATAAAGATGGAAGTAGAAGTTGCCTCTAAAGAGTGAAAATGGGTGATTGGAGAATACAGGGGGAAGAAAAACTTTTTACTGCATATTCTTTTGAATTTCTTGACTTTTATACTATGTCTAATTATCACCTATAATATTAATATGATGTTCTCCCTCCTCAGCTTCACACACACAAAATAAAAATTTTTAAAAGTACTAACTACAAAAACCTCACTATACTTCATCCCTATACCAACGTTTAAAATTAGGTACTGATCATTTAGTGTAACACTACATTTCCTTCTTGACAACTCAGAAATTCAACTTCCACAAACAAAATTTTATCCACTATTTCACTACTGCTGAGAAGGCTGTTGGTAATGACATCAGTCAACACTGCCTGATAACTGTACTTGTTTCAGAGAGCAGAAATGTATTATTAAATTGACATCAAAATCTTCAAAGATCAAGAAAACCCACAAAACTTATTTTTTTCCAGAAAATTCAAAACAACACATTAAAAAAAACAATCCCCCGGTATCATTTAAAAACAGAGGAAAAAATACGTAAAAATCTACAGGAAGGTGAAGCAAATGATATTACATGGAGACACTGTCACATCCCCTAGTGTAATGTGATTTAATCCTTATAGAGGTCCCTTAAAGTCACACGTTCTACAGAAGACACAAGATGAGAAGCAGGCTGTGTGACCTATCAACACACACACCCTCTGCCCTGGGCTTCCACACTCTTCCCTTTCCCTCCCTCCTCAGCCACCAGATTAAACCCTCCAAACACGGGTGTCACTTGGTCCCCTTAAGCCCCACAGGCGAGGGAGGGGGGGC
This sequence comes from Mellivora capensis, assembly GCA_004024625.1. Lineage (NCBI taxonomy): Eukaryota > Metazoa > Chordata > Mammalia > Carnivora > Mustelidae > Mellivora > Mellivora capensis. The sequence continues at coordinate 132,096 of PISX010002422.1, read as the reverse complement.
GGGGAGACACTAGGTTAAGCAAACATCCCTCCAGGATTTAATGGCAAACCCTTTCAACCAAAGAAAAGAGAAAGATAACAAGGTCTGCCCGAGAGAAGGGCTGGGGAGAGGCTACTGTCTGATGATGTCTAAGAGGTGCTGACCAGATCCCCTGGGAGGTGAGAGCATCGCCAGACAGACTACCCCAAAGCCGAGGTGGTGGGTAGGGCTGATGGAGAGCGAGCTGGGAGGGAAGGGATCAGCAGGAACGGGGTGGCTGCGATGGACGCGCCTAGAGCTGGGGGTCGCTATCGTTAGGGGGCGGCCGTGACTGAGTCTCGGAGGAACTGTGACCGGGTCAGCTTACGGGAGGCCGTAACAGTGTCTGAAGGCTCCATTAAGAGTCTAAGAGAGTCCGAGGGGGGCTTCAAATGGGCTGTGTTGGGGTGGGGCTGGCGGGCCGGGTGTCGGGCCAATGGAAGATACGCTGGGTGGGGTCTACAAGGGACCCGGCGCCGCGATCGGGTGTCTGGGAGGCTCCCGGGCAGACCCGCTCGCGGGGCGTCTCCGCTGGGGCGGGGCGGGGCGGCCCCGCAGGAGCCAAAGAGCGAGACCGAGACGTGGGCCGGGCCGGGCGGCAGGGCCGCTCGGCAGCTTGGGCGGGTCTTACCTCGGGCTCCGCCGCGGTGGCCACCACAGCCCCCTCCTCTTCGCCAGAAGCCACTTCTCACCCGCGGTCCCAGGGTCAGGCCGCCGGAGACAGCAGAGGCTAAGGCCACCGAGGGTCGGACGGTTCCGGGAGGGTGGGCCCAGCAGCCTCAGGGTCCGAGAGAGCGGCCGCCGCGCATCCCCCGCCCTGTCAGAGAGACTCCGCCCGGCCGGGGCAGGCACATCCCCCGCCGCACCCCGCCCAGAGAGCACGCGTCGGACAGCCGCCTCAGCCGCTGTCGCTGTCTCTGCGGGTGCCGCGGGTACCTCCGCCGCCTCCTCTCACAGTCCTTGCGGTACTCTCAGCAGCCGCCGCTAACCGCCGCCGCGTCCCTCGTCTGCTCAGGCCCGCGCGCCTCCGACCCCGCGCACGCGGCCCCGCCCCGCGCGACTCCCCGGCTGCAGACGAGCAGGCGCGCGCGCACTTACCTCCCACGCCCCCTACCGCCCGCGGGAGCCGGCCAGCCTGCCGGCCTGGCCCCCGCACGTGACGCCGCCAGAGAGTACCACAGGCGCCTGCGCAGGCACGCCCCATTCGTCCGCCCCAGGCGGCCCCGCCCAGACTTTTCTTCCTCACCTTACGGCAGAGCTCGGAACAGTGCCTCTCAGATTTTCACTCCAGTAGAGAGGAATGTCGCAAGGTTGGGGTAAAAAACTGTGGGTTTGCGACCATAGCTTTCGCTTTCCGGCCAACACAGAGGTGCTTGAAGGCTGGTTGGGGTGGTGAGGCCCGAGGCAGGTAAGAAGCCGCCTCCCCACTTGGGTTGGTTGGGCGGTCTGTCCCGGCAGGGACCCGCTTTTCAGCCCTCGCGAATTTGGCATATCCTTGCCCCCTCCCCAGTTCTGGTGCTGGATTCTCAGCGCCGCCCCTCTTAGCCCCCGCCCCTTCCCACGCACACGCCCTCTCCCCGCCCCCGACCTCCGTTTCCTACTCTGACTTTCCATTCATTTTTCAGACTTTTCTTAGAGTGCTTTCTCGTGCTTCAGACTCTAGGAAGTCAGAAGTAAAGGAAACAATTTCAGCTTTCTCAAGTGTGTTATGTGGGAGACGCCGAGAGAATCGCAGTAGTAATAAAGTAAAACTATGGGGGCGCCTGGATGGCTCAGTCCTTAAGCGTCTGCCTTCCGCTCAGGTCATGATTCCAGGGTCCTGGGATCGAGTCCTGAATCGGGCTTCTTGCTCCCGGCAGGGGAGCCTGCTTCTGTCTCTGCCTCTGCCCGCCACTCTGCTTGCTTGCTTGCTTGCGCGCTCTCCTTCTCTCTGACAAATAAATAAATAAAATCTTTTTTTAAAATGTATGACAGAAAAAAAAAGCAGAGAACCCTCTGAGCATAGAAGAGGAGCCCCTGATTGTGTGGAAGGAGTGGGGGAAACTTTCCAAGGTGACCTTTGAGTCACTCCTAAGTTGTGTTAAAAGACTAGTGAGTGGGGCGCCTGGGTGGCTCAGGGGGTTAAAGCCTCTGCTTTCGGCTCAGGTCGTGATCCCAGGGTCCTGGAATCGAGCCCCGCATCGGGCTCTCTGCTTGGCAGGGAGCCTGCTTCCTCCTGACTCTCTGCCTACCTGTGAGCTCTCTCTCTGTCAAATAAATAAAATCTTTAAAAAAGAAAAGATGGGAGACTTAGGCGTAAAAGTGTACCATGAAAACCACAAGTGGACAATTCATGGATGAAGGTGGCTAATTTATAGCATCAAGGACACTAGTGGAACTCAACCTTATGTGCACTTTAGAATAACCTGAGAAGCTTTTTTGTGTGTTGGGGGGGGGGGTTGTTGTTGTTTTTAAATAAAACCAATGCTCCTGTTCTAACAAACTCTAGGGTTAGGGGCTCAGGCATCAGTATTTTTTAAAGGCTCCTGAAGTGCATTGAGGGTTGAGAACCACTAGAGGAAAAGAAAGGATGGGAAGTTAGGAAGGGCTGGAAGTTGATGTCGTTGGCTCTGTAACATTAAAATGGAAGTCATTGGATGAGAGAGTTGGGGATGGAATGTGAAGCTTGAGCACAGTGATGGCAGTTTTGGAAAACTACTCTGGGCGATGGGAAAAGCGTCATTTCTGCCTTTCCCTTCAGCACAGTTCCATCCCTCAATCTTATGAAGTCCACCTCAGGGCTCTCTTCCCTTTCCCTACCATCCAGCAGCATCTATCAGCTGGGGATCCAACCTTAGGGCTCAATCAAGGGCATCTTCATTTCTGTCCCCAAAAAGAGCTAAGTCAGCTGGAGATTCGAAGATTAACTTTACTCCCCTAGAGATTACTGCAGTGCTTTGCCAATTTAGAATCTGTCTTCTGTTATTCAGCAATCATTTAAGTCGGGAGAGAGATAGATATAAAGACAGTTAAAATATAACCCTATTTAGATCTCATAGTATTAGTGAAAACAAACCTTTTAAAAGAACAATTCACTTGGCAGGCAGAGAGGTCTCTATAAGGCAAAGCCAAAGCAGTGCATGGCTACTGTCTATTAACTAGGGCTAATCCAAAAACTTGTCTATCTGCCTCCAGATAAGACAGCATTACTGTTGTCTGGTATGACTAGGAATTAATATGAGGGGTAGGGGTGGGGCAGAGATAAAGATGATAAAGTGGGTGTGAACAGATTATGAGGAGCCTTGAATTCCAGGCTAAAGTATTTAGATTATCTACTATAAGCAATTAATAGATATTTTTTTAAAAAGATAAAAATAAAATAACCTTTTTTTACACCATGGACTTCTTTGGCAGCCTGGCCTGTCGCCCCTATCTCAGAATGTTTTTAAATGTGAAAATAAAATAAAGAGAAACAAAATCAATTTTATTGAAAATTTTAAAAATATTAAAAAACGGGTGTTTGATGTGGTCATATGTGTGTTTCTTTATGCATTAAATAACATCTGGCAGCAAGTAATTTCAAAATAGTGATGAGTATATTTTGTATACGAGTATATTTTGAAATACCTGTGAAATTTTGAAATATTTTGAAAAACTTCAGTGTGATATGAAAATATATTTCTGTTGGTGAAAAGATAGAGGGACTGCTAATAATACTGTGGATTATCCTATACTTATTGAAGAAAATGTTAAATTGCAGTTAGATATTATCAAAAATCAAGATGCAGGTTTTTTCCCAGTCCAAGTTCATGGAACCTTTAATTCTAACTGCATCCTGGCCCATGGAGCATAGATTTATAAAAAGCTGACTATAATAGTTTTAAGCAAGAACATGACAGATCAGATCTGTGTTTCAGAAGGTACTGGCATAGTGTTCATTTCCCAGCCTCTCTCTGGGAGTAGGGAACTGGCTGTTTTCTTTTCCTCTTGTACCTAAGGGCAGCAACCAGTAGTAATTCACTATTGCCTAATAATTTGGGCCTATAGGAATACTGAGCATGTACTTATATATGCAGGAACAGTACTAGGAAATAAATTGGGAAAGATACATTGGGGCTCTTTTTGTGGAAATCATTGAATGTCAGGGTATAATTAGTACTAAATTTGGTACATAATGAAGAGATTTTTAAAAATTTTGAGTAGAATAATTCATTAGAGTTCTGTTTAAAAAACTAATCTAGCAGTAATGTGTAGATTGGATTGTCAAAAGACAAGAATGAGGGCACCTGGGTGGCTCAGTGGGTTAAGCCTCTGCCTTCGGCTCAGGTCATGATCCCAGGGTCCTGGGATCGAGGCCCACATGGGGCTCTCTGCTCAGCGGGGAGCTGCTTCCCCCTCTCTCTCTGCCTGCTTCTCTGCCTACTTGTTCTCTCTCTCTCTCTCTCTCTCTCTATGTCAAATAAATAAATAAATAAAAATCTTAAAGGAAAAAAAGAAATGAAGAGTCTGGAGCAGTAAATAATTTTTTAAAATTTTAACTAAATTTTGGGACGCCTGGGTGGCTCAGTTGGTTGGGCGACTGCCTTCGGCTCAGGTCATGATCCCAGCGTCCTGGGATCGGGTCCCACATCGGGCTCCTTGCTCAGCGGGTAGCCTGCTTCTCCCTCTGCCTGCCACTCTGTCTACCTGTGCTCGCTCGCTCTCTCTCCCTCTCTCTCTGACAAATAAATGAATAAAATCTTTAAAAAATAATAATAATAAAATAAAATAAAATTTTAACTAAATTTTACTATAATGTGATCTCTAAAGGGTCTGCTATGTTACTTTGTTTCCCCAGTGTGACTGTCTAGTCTAAAGAAATATAAATTGGGGACGCCTGGGTGGCTCAGTTGGTTGGACGACTGCCTTCGGCTCAGGTCATGATCCCGGAGTCCCGGGATTGAGTCCCGCATCGGGCTCCCAGCTCCACGGGGAGTCTGCTTCTCCCTCTGACCTTCTCCTCGCTCATGTTCTCTCTCACTGCCTCTCTCTCAAATAAATAAATAAAAAATCTTTAAAAAAAAAAAAAGAAATATAAATTGGACTAAATCACATACCTTTGAATAGAAATGCCTATTTTTTTGTATTATAAGTGATAATGTTAGTACTTCTGATGGGTAATGGCTTTTATAATATATATAGATTCCCAGGTGTTGCTGAGGCCTTCCTTGATTAAATTCCAACTACACCTGTAAGTCCTATATTTCTGACTTTTTAAGGTCAAGATTGCTCTCTCTTTGTCAATCTCTTAAACCTCTTAGATGAGTAGAATGCATTAACAAACAAAAAGGAAGTTCTCAAAGCCCAGATAACCCATCTCTTTAGAAACTGATCAATACCAGACCATGCAAAACTTGCAAATTCCAGCTAGTACCCAACTTGTATGTTTTTTTAAACATATTCAAAAAAAGTAATTATGGGGTCCAAGTATTACTAATCCAAATAAGTAATGTAAAGTTAACTTTCTGAATCAGTTTCTCTGAGAGACTACCTTCTTCAGCATGACTAGCCTATATTGATCTTGTATATCTAACTATTGGAGACCATTTGAGTACTGATATGGTTCAATACAGACTGAGAATCAAGTTCACATAGAGGTTGAGGTTCATCTGTTTTCTCCTTTTTAGGGGAATGGGGAACAGGTCTATCTGCAGTAAGAATACGTGAAACTTACAAAGCTTTTTAAGAATCTTCATTACTTACAAAAGATCTCTGAAATTTCTTTTCTCTGGCTTCCAGTTAAATGGCTATCCCTTCCACACCTTCATCTGTTAGAAAAGCACTAAAACACAGTCTTGAAACTGAAAAAAAAATTGTCCCAATTACAATTATTATTTTTGAGCATCTAGATTATAGGTTTAAAAACTTGAGGCCTTCTGGGGTGCCTGGGTGGCTCAGTCAGTTAAGCTTCTGCCTTTGGCTCAGGTCATGATTCCAGGGTCCTGGGATTGAGCCCCACATTGTGCTCCCTGCTCGGGGGGAGAGTCTGTTTCTCCCTCTCCTCCCATCTTGTGCTCTCTCCCACTATCTCTGTCACTATCGCTGTCTCTCTCTCTCTCTCAAATAAATGAATAAAATCTTTAAAAAAACACTTGAGGCCCTCTTTCCCTTATGGCCAATGAATAAATACTCTCTCAGAGTACTGTAGTAGGTTCAATTCCTTCAAAACAAAAGCTTGGGATTTTTGGCCTTAGTTGGCTCTAATATTTTCACTACTATTTGTTGTAGCAACTTGGAATTTTACATTAGCAGCTAAAATAAATAGTTGCTAGAAATATTTAGCCCTGTTTAATAATATATAAGTCAAGCTTGGTCAGATAACTCACAAATATTTGTGTTAATTAACATTTAAAGACAAATTGCTACAACAGAAAATTCCTTATGTATAATTGGGCCACTTCAGATCTTGTTTTCCTATGAGCACAATACAGTAAAACATATATTCATTATTTCTTTCTCTCTTTTTTTTTTAAAGATTTTATTTATTTATTTGACAGAGATCACAAGTAGGCAGAGAAGCAGGCAGAGAGAGAGGAGGAAGCAGGCTCCCCACTGAGCAGAGAGCCCGATGCGGGGCTCGATCCCAGGACCCTGGGATCACGACCTGAGTCGAAGGCAGAGGCTTTAACCCACTGAGCCACCCAAGGCGCCCCTCATTATTTCTTTCATTAATTCATTAAATATTCATTGAGCTCCTACTATGTGCCAACCACATTTTTGAAACCCATTAAGTAGGAGTTTGTAATAACAATTTACCTCTTAACTATTTATGAAATAATTATTTACCAGGCTTTGAAATCTACAGGAAAAATAAAATTAAAAGATGGTGGATTTTCATACTCTTTAAAACTATGTTTGGATATATCTACTGTGTGTTGAACACAGTGGTTATTTAAGAAATCAGTCAGATTACAATTTTAGCTTGATCACACCTTATGAGCTTTAATGTGTTGATGCATATGATAAAATCTGTCCACTCCTTTATAAAATATTATCTTATTCAGACCTCTCATTGAACCTATTGGCCTCCCAACACACTGTCTTAACAACCCCAGGTATTTTAAATTTTGCAGTTGTATAAAGTCATTTCTCAGAAAATTCTCAGCAAAGCACAGTTTAAGAAAAGGCTGGTGTTTACATCAGGTTTAGAGGAAGGAAAAAAAATGTGGTACAATTATAAATGGAACCTTTGAGTTAGAAATGAGACTGAGAATAAAATTCTTTTCATAGTCAACGACACCTTAGCCCTTGATAGCCATACATAGTAACAGACAGTAAATAGAGAACCTTAGTTCTAGAAGAAATCCTAAAAAGTCACCTAGTTTATCTCCCTGGCCCAAGGCAGGACCAAATGGAATTTATGGTAGTAGAGTTAATAGGCACGATCATCATACCAAGTAGTTTTTCTACTTTGAGAGCTGAATTCCTTCCTCTACTTATAAAATATTGATGTCAGAGGAATATTGTTCAAATTTGTAAGCAATTTATGAAATTAAGAGATCTTCCTATGTTTATAACAATTTTTCTTTTAGGAGTTTTTCAAAATGTATTTTACTTCTGTATTTTGTTCAGGCAAAACATTTATTAAAATTTCTCTAGTTTGTCAATCACTAAAGAAAACAAAGTTGAGTAAACTCTAATAATCTCTGCCTTCAAGAGGGATATATAAATCTTGATGGTAATTTTGACATTCCACTTTATACAAATCTTTGGATGGTTTAGGCTAGCTTTAAAAGGAAATGTTTAATAGGGGGAAATTGAAACCAAAAAAAAAAAAAAAAAAGTTTGAACTTCCTTCCTGAAAATATTTCTGCTTATGCTGCCATTGAAAAGCACATCTGATCTTGGGATTTTATTCTTTTTGTGAAATCGTAAATGGAATCATATATTAGAAGTTGAACGTAATCCAATTTTGGTAAACAGATTGATTTTACATCTTTGTGTTTGAAGGTTTGTAGAAGAGAGATTAGACTTCCTCTGTTTTTTTCCCAGAGGACAGAAGTGAGACCAGTGAGCTGAAGAAACAGACATATTTTAGGTCAGTGGGAGAGTGGGAGGTGGTACATCTTTTTTCTTCCTGAATGGAAATAGCTGTATTTACTGGTTATGTGCTCACTATAAAAAGAAAGGGTAAAAAAATAAAGCAGACAGTATCAAAAGGTAGAAGGAAAAAAGCTAAGAAGTACTAATAATTCTCTTTTTAAAATGATATTTAAACTTTGGCTATCATTCTTGATTATTTTTGTGTATATTTTATACAAATTTTTTAAAAGATTTTATTTATTTGACAGAGATCATGAGTAGGCAGAGAGGAGGGTAGTGGGGGAAGCAGGCTCCCTGCTGAGCAGAGAGCCTGACATGGGGCTCAATCCCAGGACCCCGAGATTACGACCCAGGCGGAAGGCAGAGGCTTAACCCATTGAGCCACCCAGGTGCCTCTATTTTATACAAATTTTGAATAAACTTCCTTTTCATAGCATATCATGTATATCTATGTCAGTAAATTTGTATCTACAATTTTGTGTTTTTTTTTAAATTTATTTATTTGTCAGAGAGAGAGGGAGAGAGAACGAGCAAGCACAAGCAGACAGAGTGGCAGGCAGAGGCAGAGGGAAAAGCAGGCTCCCTGCTGAGCAAGGAGCCTGATTCAGGACTCGATCCCAGGACGCTGAGATCATGACCTGAGCCGAAGGCAGCCACTTAACCAACTGAGCCACCCAGGCGTCCCTACAATTTTGTTTTTTAATGGCTGAAATATTTCCTTGTATGAAAGCCTGTTATTTAAATTTACCAGTCTTCTTTTGAACTTTCAGATTCTTTTAGTTTTTCTCTTATAAATATTGCTGTGATGAACATTTTTGTTAAATTTTTGCACACATCCTTAATGTTTCCCTTAAGATAAATTTCTGAAAGTGTAATACCTGCATGTAGACATTTCTTAAGAATTAAAATATAATGGCAAGCTACCCTTCAAAAAACTTGCATTTGTTTATATTCCTATAAACAAGGAGAATGCCTGTTTTCCCATGGTCTCAGCATTGCGACTTACCAGTTTTCCTCATCGCTGCTGATTTGATAGCTAAAGATGAAATCTTGCTTTAACTTGATTTCTTTTGATTACTAGTAAAGTGTTGAGTTTCTTTATGTGTGTTTATTGGCCAGTCACGTAAGTGTATTAAGCTCTATTTTCTTCCAATATTTTTATTTCCTCTCTTAACATTTAAATTTTACTCCACCTAAAATATAATTTAATACAAGGTATGAGGTAGAGATCTAACTTCTTTTTTTATCAAATGTTTAACAGTTTGTTCAGTGCCATTTGTTAAATAGCTCAACAAGCATATCCCAAACTTCACTGCACAGACAATAAGGTATTGATAGATATTCTGTTTAAAAAAAAAAAAAGTGTCTCATGGTCAAGTGAGTTTGGGGGAAGAAAAAAAAGACATTGCAGAACTTCTTCTAGCCTCTAATATGCTTATGTGCCTTATGAATCTCTAGTAAGGAGTTTTAGGATGCAACATTTCCCTGTCTTATTTAACCATATAGTCTTATTTCTTTTCTTTCAAAAAATACCTATGAAATCTGTGAAACTGGACTGTCTAAAACAGTAGCGAATAGCCACATGTAGATATTTAAATTTAAGTTAATTAAAATTAAATATTCAGTTAATACTAGCCAAATTTCAAGTGCTTAGTAGCTACATGTGGCAAGTGACTACTATTTTGGACATTACCAATAAGGAACATTTCCATAATCACCAAAAGTACTATTAGACAGCGCTCCTTTAGAACACAGTTAATTGAAACTGACTCCCAACCTATTGTTTTCTTCTATTGAGCCAGCAGTTTCTTCCCTTAATTATATCAGCAGGTAATCAGGCTGGTAACTGTTGAATTATAAATTTTCCCTTTAAGGTTGTTTTTATTACCTTTTATGTAATTACCTTATTTTTTATAATTAATATTCAAGTAATATGCTTAGGTTTAAGGATTTTAAGATTAATATGAAAAAGTAGCCTCCTTTTGAAAAAAATTAAGCCTTTGTTTTTAAGTGTTCTATGCTCTGGTTTCAATATTAGCTTCATTTAGCTACAGAAGTTGGAAGATACAATAAACTGTAATTGCAGGGCTTGTATATACCAACAACATATTAACATCATTGCTTCAGTCAGGTGGAGAGAACAATTTTCTCTGGAGTTAGCATTCACTCATCTTACGCCAAAGGTAAAGCACTGAGCACAGAGTCATGCCCTAGCTAGGTCTGTCCTTTATGACTTTGTGGCTTTATAAAAAAGACAAACATGCTTTATTTTCAAGAAGTTTCTGGGGCGCCTGGGTGGTTCAGTGTGTTAAGCATTTGCCTTCAGCTCAGATTATGATCCCAGGGTCCTGGGATGGAGCCCTGTGTCAGGCTCCCCACCCCCCAGGGAGCATTCTTCGCCCTCTCCCTCTGCCTGTCACTCCCCTTGCTTATTCTCTCTTCTCTGTATCCCTCTTTTTCTCTCTTTCTCTCAAATAAATAAATAAAATATTTTTTAAAAAAAAGAAATTCCCAAGTCCCATGATTACCACCTGAAATATAGGGAGCAAGGAAGAAAACTTTCTGAGAGCCTGCTGTATGTCAGACGATATGCTGAGTGGGTTGTTTTGTTTTGGGTTTTTTTTTTTTAAGATTTTATTAATTTGTCAGAGAAAGAGGGGACAAGCAGGGGGAGCCCCAGGCAGAGGGAGAAGCAGGCTCCCCCCTGAGCAGGAAGCTCAATGTGAGGCTCAATCCCAGGACCCTGCGATCATGACCTGAGCCAAAGGCAGACATTTCACTGACTGAGCCACCCAGGCGTCCCCATGCCGAATGTTTTTACTCATTTTATTTTGTGTAACAACCCTGTGAGGCAGGTGTTTTTATTACCTCATTTTACAGATGAGGAGAATGAGGCCCAGAAAAAGAATAAATAACTTGCCTGGAGTCACATAGATAGGCAAGTGGCAAAGTCAGAGCCTGGACCCAAAGCCTCCTAACTCCAAAACATAGAACTATAATATGATTTATGGGACTTTACAAATAGAATTGGGAGATTATTGCCTCCCTAGTTCACTCCCCAATCTTCCTTACCATTCACCAAGACCAAGTACATAGGTCTTATTTCTGAAGGAATTTACTATTAATTAACAGAGGAGAACAGAAAAAACATAAAACCAAAGCAAAAATGGGGTTGTGAAAGACAATACAAACATCTTAAGAGGCCTTATTTATCTTGTTTTCCTTAATCCGTATGTTCTGACTCCTTTCTTTGAAATGCTTCAGTCCTCTGGCAAACATTTATTGTACCTCAGATATACCAACCAGAGTGCTCACTATATAGAAAGGAAATACCCCTAGGATGGTTCTAGATGGCTCTTGGTTCTTTTGGTAGGTCCCCTTCTGTCTCCTTTTCCCCTACCCCATTAATAATGGGATCATCATCCTTTCAGTCACCCCAACTAAAACCTACAGACCATTTCCCAATTATTCTCTGTTATCCACTATTCTCTGATCACTTACTGAGTCTCTGTCTGCAGTACCTTTTCCTCCTTGCCTCCCCATTTCTACTACCATCTCCCCATTTAGGTCATTTCCTCCTATATCTTCACTTTCAATAAAAATCTGCTTGATCTCGGGGCACCTGGGTAGCTCAGTGGGTTAAAGCCTCTGCCTTCGGCTCGGGTCATGATCCCAGGGTCCTGGGATCGAGCTCCGAGTCGGGCTCTCTGCTTGGCAGGGAGCCTGCTTCCTCCTCTCTCTGCCTGCCTCTCTGCCTACTTGTGATCTCTGTCAAATCAATAAATAAATAAAATCTTTTAAAAAAAAAAAAACTTGATCTCTCATATTCTTTTTTTTTAAGATTATTTATTTATTTATTTATTTGACAGACAGATCCCAGGACCTGAGATCATGACCCCAGCCAAAGGCAGAGGCTTTGACCCACTGAGCCACCCAGCCACCCCTCTTTTTCCATATTCCCTCCCTATCAATTAATCCTGTATACCACAGCTGAATTAGTAAACTTTATAAAGCACCAGCCTTGCCATAATGGCTTCCCATTTCCTCCAGTATAAATTTCAAACTCTTTCACCTGGACTTCAGTCCATTACCATTTAGCTTCTGATAATCTTCATCTACCCTCACCTGCACCCTGACTCTAACTTCATTCCAGCCAGACTGGACCACTCTTTTTTTTTTTTTTAATTTTATTTATTTATTTGACAGACAGAGATCACAAGTAGGCAGAGAGGCAGGCAGAGAGAGAGGAAGGGAAGCAGGTTCCCGGCCAAGCAGAGAGCCCGATGCAGGGCTCGATCCCAGGACCCCGGGATCATGACCCGAGCCGAAGGCAGAGGCTTTAACCCACTGAGCCACCCAGGCACCCCCAGACTGGACCACTCTTAAGGCACTTCCCTTGTGTCTCTTACCTTCTTAATGCCCTTCTCCATGCATCCAACTCTACCTGCCTTTCAAGAGCCCACTCTTACATCACTTTCTCCATGAAGTTGTTCCTGATCTCAGCTCTCCTTCCCTTTCACCCTCTTAGCCAGGGGTCATTGTTCCCTATTCTGAATTCCCATACATTTTATTTCTGCCCCTTGTGGGTTTCTTATCTCATTAACTATAAGCTACCTTGTACATCTTGGTATCTCCCACAGTAGCTAATATTGGGTATTCATGAGTGCCTGGATGGCTCAGTCAGTTAAACATCTGCCTTTGACTCAGTCACAATCCCAGAGTCCTGAGATCAAGTCCTACATCAGGCTCCTTGTGCAGCAGGGAAGGAGGGGTCTGCTTCTCCCTCTGCCTCTCCCCCTGCTCATGATCTCTCACATGCTCTCTCTCTCAAATAATAAAATCTTTTTTAAAAAAATTGGGTTCTCAGTAGGTGTTTATTGACTAAAAATTGTATAGTTATGATGTCTCCATTATAACCACATATATATGCCACTGAGCGTAAGCTCAGTGAGGGTAAGAATTATGACTATTTCATTCGCATTCTATATTTCCAGCCCCTAGCACAAAGGAAACACTCAATAAACATTTATTGAATGAAATACAGTTACCCGTTGTTGGGATATAAATTTCTCCATGACACAATGGATGTCTGGAAATACTACTTTATGTTACATTTTTTTAAAGATCTTAGTTATCAGTGTTTCTTCATTTTATATTGACAAATACTCTGTGAGAAAGGTCATGTATTATTCTCACTTTACAGAAGAGGATATTGAGGCTTAAAGAAACTAAGTTTATTTATGATCACACAGCCAATGAGTGACAGAACTGAGTCTAAAATTTAAGTCTTCAGATGTGAAGTTTAGAGTTTTTCTTTCCTAATGATGGTCTGGCCAAAGGCTAGTTTGGTTCCATTTGCTTTAGGATTGTTGTGGTTAAACTATTGCAGTCATGCAATCCTTCCTTCCAGTGGGATAGAGCCAGATTCTTGATTGACCCATTGTCTGTCTTTTGGGTATTTTCAAAATCAAAACACTAAAACTTTTTTTGAAAGAAATCTTGGCCTTTTTGGTCACTCCCTCCAAGATAACATGCCTGTCTTTTCAGGTCTCTTTGTAGATTTCTGTCCCTAGTTGGTTTGGCTATTAAGATATGGTTTGATTTCAGCTGATAGCATAGAGAGTAGGTCTCCGAGTATTTGCCAGGCAGTACAATATGGCATTTACCACTACACAGTATTCATTGAAAGCATGGGCGCTGGGCGGGGGAGGGGGGAAGATTGAGAGAGACTTGCTTGATGCACAAGCAGTCATTCCCTTTTCATACTCATTTACTCTTAAGTCAGGTCAGCAGCAAGCTGAGTAGCCTCCATAGACTTGCTTTTACTAAAATGCTGTTTATTCATTTGCCTTCAGGCTGGATATGAAGGATTCTTTTAAGAAACAATCCTCTGAAACAACTTCATCTATTATAAAAATATTGTGGCATATTATTCATTATGATACACTGTCTTTTATTAAAATTTCTTGAACAAAAACTGTCTAAGCTTAATACAAAGAATACTTTTACCTCTTCTGAGCAATTGCTTTGTTTTTACCTTATGGACATTGTGAATGTTTAACTTAATGCTCTCTGGTTAGCTGCCAAAAAGCTTACAGCCAGATTTGTGGCCCACCCATAGCAAATGTGCTCTATGCCTCGTTAACTTTGTTCCTGGCTCTAGTTTGTGTCTCTGCTGAAGTTATTCTCTCTTCCTAAGAAAATCTTAATTCATGCCATCTTATTTTGTATATCTGTATTAACACATATATATTTTTTTTCTCATAAACAGCTTTATATTGTTTCTGAAATAGTTCAATTATTATATACTCTATGCACCTAAAACCATCTTTGGTGCTTCTTAGTTACCTCACTTACTTTAGACTTTTTCTCTTGAGGGGTATGTTTATTTTTCTGTGTAGGTTTTTGCAGGGTTTTAATTACAGGAAAATGGTTGTGCCACAAAATTGTATTATTTTAGTAGTGTGATCAAGTGGTAGAAACTTGGTCTAATGGCCAGAATTGATTAAATTGATTATTCTAGCGCAGTCTTTCACAGAGATGGTTACATTTTCTTACGGTACTCTCTTTCTGCATGTGACTGTTGATTGCTTTGTGATTTGTAGTGATGTTGTAATGCTGCCAGGTCATGAATAGCAGTTAGCTCTCTTTTGCTCAGATATTATGTTACCCTCCACTCTGATCAGACTTCCTGTCTTTGTTAGCACCTTACGTTGGGTGATCATGACTATATTAATCTTAAAACTCATATAATTTGTCCTGCTCTACTCTAAATTAGTCATGCTTCTGTTTGGACAAGATAACAGGAATAGATGTTTGTTTCCAAACCTCATTTGCTTTCATTGGTATGGAGTGCTATCTAGATTTTCTGATCACCTTACTAATATCAATTGATGATATAAATACTGTTGGTACAACATTTTATATTCTTTTTTTTTTAAGATTTTATTTATTTATTTGATAGAAAGAGAGATCACAGAGTAGGCAGAGAGGCAGGCAGAGAGAGAGGGGGAAGCAGGCTCCCTGCCAAGCAGAGAGCCCGATGTGGGGCTCGATCCCAGGACCCTGGGGTCATGACCTGAGCCGAAGGTAGAGGCTTTAACCACTGAGCCACCCAGGTGCCCCCAACATTTTATATTCTTTCCATACCTTTGAGTAAACCTGTGTGGCCTCTTCTACAATTCACTGAGGGATGTAAAGCAGATCTGTATCCTTTTTACAGACAACAAAAGCAAGGACAAAAGCATATAAAGTTTGTGATAGGACTGGGGCTAGATCCAGGTCTCTTGATTCCTGTGCCTAACTACCTTTCAGTTTACAAAAAAATTCTAACATATATATTTTTTAAAGATTTATTATTTATATGAGCGAGAGAGAGCACAAGCAGGAGGAGAGGCAGAGTGAGAGGGAGGAGCAGACTTCCTGCTGAGCTGGGAGCCCAACGTGGGGCTCAGTCCCAGCACTTAGAATCATGACCCAAGCCAAACGCAGATGCTTAACCACCTGAGCCATGCAGGTACCCCCTAGCTTATATTATAAAATTACATAGTCTTTATCTTACCACTTGAAGTTAAAGATGGGAAGTGAACTAGGACATACTATATCACTCATGCTCGCAACTCAGGCAGAACCAGGAATGGTTTTCATTTGTGTTACTCTCATAATTTTCTGTTCTTGAAATTGTAGTTCCTTTTAACTACAACTCTAATCACTGTCACTTTCCATTATGGAATGAGGAAGCAATATTTTTATCTTTTCTCTTTAAAATTAATGTTGAAATGGAAACTATTTCCTTTGTTAATGAGCAACATTTTTCTTTAGACTCTTTGAAAATTCACTCTAATGTAAAAATAATTTGCCATTATTATCATGCATAAAGGGACAAATAAGTATATGGTTAATGCTAGGAAGTTTCATAAACATTTGTTATAATTTTAACAAAACTCTGCCTCTAAAGAAGAAACTAAAAATTCATGCTTATTGAGGCACCTGGATGGCTCAGTCATTGGGCAACTGGGCAAAGACCCAGACCCTTAGGCTAGGGTCATGATCCCAGGGTCCCGGGATCGAGCCCTGCATCGGCCTCCCTGCTCAGCAGGAAGCCTGCTTCTCCTTCTACCTGCTTGTGTTCCTCTCTTGCTGTGTCTCTCTCTGTCAAATAAATAAATAAAATATTTTTTTAAATCATGTTTATTGTTTCAGCATGAAAAATTTCCAAAGTTTTCATTCTAACTAATTGTTAACATATAGCACATAAGTTAGGGTCTTTTGAATGTTTACTCTTAGTCAGCCATTGTTGCTGAACACTTTGCAATTATATTTAATCTTTACCAAAACCGTGTAAGAGTAGCTCCATTTATGACCCTCATTTTACACTCAGGTATCATATTCAACAGTAAATATTATCTTCTGCCTCTCCTTCAGCTTCTGGAATTTCTTATCAACCCTGGTCAGTACAAGATGGACCCTGTAGTCTTGAGTTACATGGACAGTCTACTGCGGCAATCAGATGTCTCACTATTGGATCCTCCAAGCTGGCTCAATGACCATATCATTGGATTTGCCTTTGAGTACTTTGCCAACAGTCAGTTTCATGACTGTTCTGACCGTGTCTGCTTCATCAGCCCTGAAGTTACCCAGTTCATCAAGTGCACTAGCAACCGAGCAGAGATTGCCATGTTCCTTGAACCCCTGGACCTCCCCAACAAAAGAGTTTTATTTTTAGCCATCAATGATAATTCCAACGAGGCAGCTGGGGGAACCCATTGGAGTTTGTTGGTTTATGTCCAAGATAAAAATAGCTTTTTTCACTATGATTCTCATAGCAGAAGCAACTCAGTCCATGCAAAGCAGGTAGCAGAGAAAATGGAAGCTTTCTTGGGCAGAAAAGGAGACAAACTGGCCTTTGTGGAAGAAAAAGCCCCTGCTCAACAAAACAGCTATGACTGTGGGATGTATGTGATTTGTAACACTGAGGCCTTGTGTCAGAACTTCTTTAGGCAACAGCCAGAATCACTATTGCAGCTACTCACTCCTACATACATCACAAAGAAAAGAGGAGAATGGAAAGATCTCATTGCCAGACTTGCCAAAAATTAGCTATCAAAGTATATCTGTGACTTTTGAAGTCTTCTTTCTGCCCATTCCCATTTATTGGATGGCTGCAGTGTCAGTGCCTGAAGGAAGATACCCAGTAGAGGGAAGTTTAGTGTTCTTATTTTTCCCTGGAAGAATGTCCTCCTCTGCATTATCCAGATGGAAAGTTTCGCTTTAACCCTAACTTGAGAGCAGTATGCTCTGTGAAAATGTCTTGAAGTTATGTATCAAAACCTTAAAACCACGCTATCTTAACATTTATTAGTTCCCTTTTTGTCTCCCTTATCCACATTGGCTTATTCCTAAGGAAGAGCAGTGATCTTTAAAGAAATCAAGTATATGTGAAATCTAAAGGAATGCAAGAAGAACATTCTAGAAGAATCAAGCTTCGGGTAGAAGCAGGTCAAGATCTAACCTAACTCAAGATCTAAATATTGGGAGAATCAAATACTCATTTCTGTAGTATCTCTTCTATTCACCATGCAGAGGCTTTGCTGGCTATCTTTGTAACCTTTGCAGATATTTGATAAAGATGATGTTAGCCCATCTTCCCCCATCTGATTCCTGGACTGCTTTAAGAGGGGGGGAATCTTGAGTAACTTCATTAAATATATATGGCTGCTGGACCTTTTAGTTTGCTCAGTGGATGGGTTGACTTGCTGCTCTGCATGGATAACAGCTTTTCTTCACTTTGTCTGTTAGCCATGCATACACTCCTTCCTTAACATCCAAAGTTCTGTGGTTTTAAATCTCATAGCTGATAACTTCCTAAGGTTACCTGTTATTTCTAGTAAGTATTGCTGCTTTCTGATAGTCATAATTTTTCCTTTCCTCTCTATCTGTAATCTGGCAGAATTGGTTTGTTATGTCATAGTAATATCAGGGGTATTATTGTATATAAAACTTGCAGACTAAAAGTTGGTTTGTTTTTGCTATTATAAAGCAGAAAAGGTGACCTTTCTCAACCCTTCCGCTTAATTCAAAACGGAAACAATGTTATTTTTTTAAATATGGAACCAAGAATAAAAAATGCTATCCCTCCTAAATCATTGATGTGTTTTTTCTGAGTTTCAAGTAATTAACAACCAGATGATATGTACACACATTAATGTACACACATTAATTCTACTCCTAACAAGAATTAGATTGCGGTGCATATGAGGCTTGAAAACCAAAGATTAGTTTCAGCTGTGAAATTTATTTCACCTCCCTCCCCAGCCTACCTTTGCCCCCCAGCCCTCATGGCCCAAAATAACCTCACCACTCAGTAACCACAAAGGCAATAACTCAGTTCCTTTTAGTCAGGGAAAACACAGGGTAAGTAATACAGGTCACATAGCAAGCTGAGTGAACGTGAATTGAAACTGAAAGTCTGAGAAAACTACAAAAAAATGTCCGTTTCAAGTCAGTATGTTTTGGATAAAAAAGGGACCAAATAAAAATGGGAGCTGGAAAATAAAGATCAGGAACTGGCAATCAGCCATAGAGGTGAAATAGGGAGGGAAGGACAGCAAGAGGAGTGACATAGATGGCTGAGGGCATAAGTGTGGCTAAAGATAAGGCAATATCATTTCAGTAACTGTTGGCTTAGGTATCTAGACTATGAAAGACTCAAAGTCTCTCTGGGAAAAGTTGTTCTAACACAGAGTATGTCTTTTTTTTTTTTTTTTAAAGATTTTATTTATTTGACAGAGAGAGATCACAAGTAGGCAGAGAGGCAGGCAGAGAGAGAGAGAAGGAAGCAGGCTCTCTGCTGAGCAGGGAGCCCGATGTGGGACTTGATCCCAGGACCCTGAGATCATGACCTGAGCCGAAGGCAGCGGCTTAACCCATTGAGCCACCCAGGCGCCCCCAGAGTATGTCTTTAAATGTCACATTGTCTTCCTCTTACAAGTCAATCCATATGAGATCAATCTTTCCTGACTCCCTAAAAGTCATCCCAGAAATAAATTATTTTTTTGAACTAAACTAGTAGTCTTTTAAAAAAAAAAAAGATAAAATCTAAGGTTCTCTTTTCCAAATACATAACACAGTTGGACTGTGCCGCAGGTTAGTCTTCTATAAAACTTTTGAGTATGCCATTTGTAAGTGTTAGCATTATAAATAACAGAAGACTTTAAGAGTTTACTTGTAGTATGTCCCTAGGTACCGTAATAGCCATAGGTTATGCCTTGCTAGACCATATACTTTTGATGCTTTGTGATACAAAATTGGAAAAAGCTCTTTTGTGGTACTGTATTTCCTTTTCTCTTAGAGTCATAAGAATCCAGTCTGCAAAACTCAGTTTCAGAATATTCAAAAGGCAAGCAGGTTTTTTAGAATTGGAGTGAGCAATTACTATACTGAACCTCCCTGGTTTCAAATACCCTGAAGTATTGCTCCATACTATATTCAGACTTATCCAACCTGTGTCTCATGGAATCTGGAAACGTCGCCATTTGTAAACCCAGCTATCGATAATGGTCAAAAATAAAAATAAGTCTGAGGGGCTTGCTCTTTTTTTTTTTTAATTTGAGTATAACTGACAATGTTACATTAGTTTTAGATACACTGTGAGCTTTCTGTTTAATACTGTTCATAAATATTTCTCCCCTTTGGCTAGATAGCTATTAAAGTTTATATTCCCTAGTCCTAATTGGATCTGAATAATTTAAAAATCACAAGTGGGGGCGCCTGGGTAGCTCAGTAGGTTAAAGCCTCTGCCTTCAGCTCAGGTCATGATCTCAGGGTCCTGGGATTGAGCCCCGCATCGGGCTCTCTGCTTGGCAGGAAGCCTGCTTCCCCCCAACCCCCGCCTCTCTGCCTACTTGTGATCTCTGTCAAATAAAAAAAAATAAAAAATCTTTTAAAAATCACAAGTGGATTATATTTCTGATACATACCTTATTATTTTTTACTATAATTTTTACTATTTTCTTATTGACCATATGTTTTATTTAATATATATTTCATTGAAATGACAAAGTAGAATTTCTCAGTCCTGTGGTTATTTAAGTTTTTTCTTCCACCACTTAAAACAGAAAAGGGGAAAATAAAGAAATTTACATGTTGTGCTTGTGAGAAGGAGCATGAGAATATGTTCATCAAATTCAGGCCCTAGCTGTTATAAGTGTGTAGCCGCAGGCAGGTCTAAGATTGAGTAGCCTCATCTGCAAAATCAAAGTAGTAGTCTGTTTAAGCAGGCACTATAAGGATTAAATATTATATGTAAAGCATACACTAAAAACTATTCCCATTCTGTCTTACTACCCAGTTCCATTTTAAATCTAGCAACAAGTCTGAAAACTTAGTTTTATATTGCAACTAAATAGCTGCGTAAAAAATGGCGTGATATTATGTACAAAAGAGAAAACTATTCAAGGATTGTAAATGGCAACACTAATCTTTGTATCACTTTATAATGTGCAAGCTACTTTATATATGTTACTACATATTATAATTATATAATCTCATGTAATTATGTGTTGCCAGCTATCATTATTCTCTTCATAGATAAGAAACCAATTCAGAAGTTCAGTCACATGATCAAGAGTGATAGGGCCAGACTCATACGCAGGGCGTCCATCTCCCTCCTCACACTCTCTACTTACTCCTTTCTCCCTCTGCCAGAAATGGTGGCCAGAACTCCTTGCTTGAATAGTTTCAATAAGCTCACCTCACTTTATAAATTTCATAAATTCAGCCAGCATATCACAGAAAGCAATAGAGAAATTCTCATCTCAATTAACTACTAGGTAGCAGAACCTCTAGAATAATGGGCTTTGTTTTATATAGTAGGTCATTTTTGGATCAGTTCCTGACATTGATCTACTGATCTAATGTATTTTAAAAGTCCTACATTGTACTTCCTTTCAGATTCCTCGTATATGAAAGATGGGAAGCAGAACAAGAGCAGTAGCCTGGGGAATCTCATAAAAAAGAGAGGACTTAAAGGAACTTCATTTCACATAAATGAAACCAAGCACAGAAGGAGTGCTTGGTACAAAAGCAGGGAAAAACAAGACAAAATCCTCTACGGAAGGATCAGGTGCTAAATGCTCGTAAAGGAAGTTTTCTTAGGCAGGGAGAAATGATCGTGTCGGATTGTCAAAGGAAATGGTAGCCAACTTCAGTATCAGTAGTAGGGAGGAGTTACCAGTAACCTGGACAAAATTAATCTTAGCTCCTGCAGTTTGTGTTGAAAGACAATAGAAGAATTACTTCATGGCTCTTTCCCCTCTATGTCCCCAAATGAAGCATCCTGTATTTGGAAGAAATCCCTTTCCCCATGAAGCAAGCTGGATCAAGGTTTTCTGCAGTGGGTTGTGCTTTGCTAGCTGTCTCATACACCCGATCTCCAGTGCAGCTACCTCAGTCTTCATTCCTCAAACCTGCAAAGCCCTTACCTCCTCCTGCCCTCTGCGACTTCAGAGAGAAAATAGGAAGTATTGTGAACTCCTTCAGCTTTCCTGACACCAAATCTACAAACCTACCTATACCTATGGCTTTTTTTTTTAACTTTTATTTTTTTATTTTTTAAGATTTTACTTATTTATTTGACAGAGATCACAAGCAGGCAGAGAGAGGAAGGGAAGCAGACTTCCCGCTGAGCAGAGAGCCTGATGTGGGCCTCGATCCCAGGACCCTGAGATCATGACCTGAGCTGAAGGCAGGGGCTTTAACCCACTGAGCCACCCAGGTGCCCCCCCCCATAGCCTTTTTTTTTTTTTTTTTTTTTTTTTTTTAGCATTTTTCACTCCTATTGCAATGACCATCACAGAGAAAGGCTAATCCCTTAACCTACGTGAACAGCACACACACATACACACACACACTGTCATTATCATTATCATTCCTCCACTTTCTCTGCTGGCTCCTTTCCATCAGCATCTAAATGTACAGATGTATTAAATCTCTCCATCTTTAAAAATAAATAGAAGCATGATCTCATTCATGTCTTCCTCTAGATACTGACCTTTTGCTTTCCTCCTCTTTAACAGCCAAATCTAAAGTGTCACAATTTCTCACTTCCCTCCCACTTCTCAACCCACTTTAATCTAGATTCTGTTCCCACCACTGTACAAAAAATGCTCAATAAGATCGCTTATGGTTCTTATTTTACTACTCTTCCTAGCAAAGTTAAACCTTCCTTTTCAAGTCAGTCTTCCTTTAATTGATGTCATACCTAGTTTTCCTAGTACTTCTCTGACCACTCTTTCTTATTACCAAGTTTCTTCTCAACTTGATAGAGATTCTCAAGGTCTTGTCCCGAAAGCCCTCTTCTCATTCTGTATATCCTTCCTAGGCTCTCCCAGCCAAGCCTCAGGTCAGTGATAAATTTGGGCAAAGCATTTCTGACCTGTACTTCTGAACTCTTCTAAAATTCTACCTGTATATCCTTTTACTGGACAACTTTCCTTATCTATTTCATAAGCAACTCAAACCCAACAAATCCTAACGCTCAACTCATCTTCCCCCATCATCAAACCTTCTATATCAGCATTCCCTACCTCAAGAAACACCACTGCCCACCAAGTTCTAGCCAGAAATTTAGGAATCATCCTTGACTTGTCTCTTTCTCACACATTCCATATCTATCAATCTCCTAATCATGTTTATTGCACATCTTAAATACCCTTTAAATTTGTGTATTTCTGTCATCAATGCCACCACCATAGTCCAAACATCCAGATTCATATGGACTGCCCCAATAGCTTCTAGGGTAGTCTGCCAGTATTCATACATACTCTCCATCCCTTAGTCCATTTTATGTCCTGCCAATATCTTAAAGCTCAGCATAATCTGGCTCCTTCCTGCTTTTTCTACATCTTTATGAACTAGACTACCCTTGCCCTAGTTTACTGTGCCCCAATTCTGCAGACTTCCTTGTAGTTCCTCCAACATAACCCATTCTTTTCTTCCCTTAAAGCCTTTCCACCTAATGATCTCTCCCCCTCTAATTCCCCCATGCTCTTCATCAGGGAAACTCCTATGTCATCTCTTCTTCAGGGAAATCTTCCCTGATGCACCAGAATAATTTGCTTTCAGTGTGCCCAAATCATGTACAATTTTTGGTACTAAATCACTCTTCCACTAAACTGTAAATGCCCTGGAGGCTAGGGACCATGTCTGATTTGTTCATCATTGAATCCCTGCTGCTTAATATGGTGCCTGGCACATAGACACTGGTTGTTATTTGTTGAATGAAAAGATGCAAATACAGAAGCAGTTTATCAGAAAGAACCCATCATCGCGCCATGACATTGCAGCAAGAATCAAAATGCTGTTATCAGGGCACCTGGGTGGCTCAGTGGGTTAAAGCTCTGTCTGTCAAATAAATAATAAAATATTTTTTTAAAAATGCCATGTTATCAGCATAACATTTCATGCTTGCATAAGAGCAAGCTATTGTGGGGGAAGGGAGGTTGATGAACTTAAGTTACCTGACAGAAAATAAGAAGCTCACAAAACATATAACTCTAATGTGGACATCTCTTCAGTTTATCTGCTGACTTGAGATTTTCACATTTTACATAGCTGTAATCCCTGTGTAAGCACTTCTTTCATTTTTTTCCCCCTTAGTAAACTCTACATCCAACATTGGGCTTAAACTCACGACCCCAAGAACAAAAGTTGCATGCCCTACCAGCTGAGCCAGCCAGGCGCCCTCTGTGTAAGCAGTTTTAATTCTGCTTTTTCACAAATTTCCACCCTAAATCATTTTTTATTTGTTATATTTAAAGGCAATACAGGATTACCTCAAGTTAATAGGTCATGATTTTCTTAGCCATTTCCCCACTGCTAGGCTTTTTGGTTAGTTCTGATGTTGCTATGAATAGCAGTGCCACAAACACTATTCATAAATAACGTGTTCGTTTCAGATTATCTTCTTGAGGAATTAGGACATCAAAGCATATGAGCAGTTTCTATTTCTTCATATAGATAGCCAGAGAGTTCTCAAAAGAATCAACATATAATACCATTAAAAATATATAATACATTATATGTTAATAAAAAATAACTTAAAATATATATTATATATAATATGTGATATAATATATAATATATATTTTTACATTTATTTATATTTATAATTTATATAAATATAAACTATAATTATAATTTATATATTATATAATTTATATTTATATATGTTATATATATATTATAAATATGTATAATATAGAAGCATCTGTGTGGCTCAGTAAAGCATCCAACTTGGTTTGGGCCCAGGTCCTGATCTTAGGGTTGTCATGAGATTGAGCCCTAAGTGATTTTCTCCCTCTTGAGATTCTCTCCGTCTGCTCTTCCCCTGCTTGTGATCTTTTTCTCTCTAAAATAAGTAAATAAAATCTTTTAAGTGTGTGTATATATATATATATATGCTATGTATTGTATGTATTATATACAATATATAATACAAAACCTAAATCTAATTCCATGTAGCCCTACCAACATTGGGTTTTATTTATTTTTTAAAATATTTTTATTTATTTATTTGACAGACAGAGATCACAAGCAGGCAGAGAGGCAGGCAGAGAGAGATGGAGAAGCAGGCTCCCTGCTGAGCAGAGAGCCCAATGCAGGACTCCATCCCAGGACCCTGGAATCATGACCTGAGCCGAAGGCAGAGGCTTTAACCCACTGAGCCACCCAGGCGCCTCCAACTTTGGGTTTTATACTTGTTAAAATTTATTTCATGAAGCTTTAAAGATAACTTTTATTGAGCTCTATGTGCAAGAGACTTAAAAGGATTTGATATTATTTTTCCATTTAATAATCACCATAAAACTGTACAGTAGATACTATCTCCATTTTAGAAATAAGAAAACTAAAGTTAAGTACTTAGTAAGGTTTAAATGTAGATGTACTGATTCCAGAACTGTGCTCTTAACCACCATAATGTTTGTTAGTGATAGTGGTTTTTCCTCTTTTCTTTTCTTTCTTTAAGATTTTATTTATTCATTTGACAGACAGAGATCACAAGTAGGCAGAGAGGCAGGCAGAGAGAGAGGAAGGGAAGCAGGCTCCCTGCTGAGCAGAGAGCCCAACTCGGGGCTCAATCCCAGGAACCTGGGATCATGACCTGAGCCGGAGGCAGAGGCTTAACCCCCTGAGCCACCCAGGCGCCCCTCTGTTTTATTTTCTCAAAAGGAATAACCTCTCTGATTTCAGGAGTATGGCATAATGTACTTCTAGAAAGCTTGTTGTTTGTTGAGGTAAATACCCAGATGGACCTTTTGGTTAAGAAGTTAACTCCCTGGTTTGGCTTGAGTGGGTCAGGGGGATACAAAGAAAGATCAGTTACTCCAAACAATAAAATGAATCAAATTTTCATTGGATGCCCTAGAAAAAGAGAATGAGGCCAAAGTAAGAAAGAAATGGAGGGAGAATTGATGAGAAGAACTGAGACAGGATGCCCACCAGAAACAGCAGGAGGCAGGGGCCTGCTGGAGATGGCCAGTGAGAAGTTTCCCAAGATGGTAGAGAATGGCTTTCCATTTCTGTGAGCAGTCATGTATACACTTTGAAGTTTGAAGTTGTTTTCTGCTTTGTGCTGTAGCCTTCCATTAACTATAAACCTTGTGTGCAATTTGGATACACCCAACCATCTTGGTGGTGGGTCTTTTGAAGGAATGAAGGAAGAGGACAGGCACATCACGGGCAAGAGGGCAATAGCCAAAGGACAAGCAGGCTGCATCATGGTCTGACCCAGGAGACAGAGAAGCAACCTGGAAACACTTGGGGGAAATTGAAGTCTCAGGACTTCACACAGTAGGTGGAAATGGGGCTGGGGCCATTTTTATATTGAGAGAATGACCCTTAAACATTAGATTGTTTGGAGTTGCCAGGTCGGAAACTTTGGAATTGCAGTCAAGTGAAAAAATACTTTTGTTGAGACATAGAATTCATTCACAGTAAAATCCAGCGTTCTTCCAGTGGTCTTCTGTGATCTTCCCGTCCCCTGCCACCCTGCCCTGTCCTACCATTACCTCTTTGACCTCACTTCCTCATCGTGCCCCCTTGTTATCTCTCTTCAGCTCCACCTGCGTCCTGGCTGTTACTGAACAAAACCAGGCACCTTAGAACTCTTGCATTGGCTGTTCTGCCTGAAATGCCCCACAAAGTGTATTCTCTCACTTCTTTTACATCTTTGCTTAAATATCAACTTTTCAGTCAGATCTTCCCTTAACCATCATCCTCTTTTATTTTTTTAATCCCAGTATAGTTAATGCACAGTGTTGTATATTTCAGGTATGCAATATAGTGTTTCAACAATTCTGTACACTACTCAGTGCTCATCATGATGAGCGTAGTCTTAACCCCAACACCTATTTCACCCATTCCCCTATCCACTTCCCCTCTGGTGACCATCTGTTTGTTCTCTAGAGTTTAGAGTCTGTTTTTGGTTTTGGTGTGTCTCCTTTTTTCTTTGTTCATTTGTTTCTTAAATTCCACATATGAGTGAAACCATATGGTGTTTGTCTTTCTCTCATTTCACTTAGCATCATACCCTCTAGATTCATCTATGTTGTTGCAAATGGTAAGATTTCATTCTTTTTA
This sequence comes from Mellivora capensis, assembly GCA_004024625.1. Lineage (NCBI taxonomy): Eukaryota > Metazoa > Chordata > Mammalia > Carnivora > Mustelidae > Mellivora > Mellivora capensis. The sequence goes on along the minus strand of PISX010002422.1, from coordinate 105,378 downwards.
TGGCTGAGTAATATTCCACAAATATATGGAATCTTATGAATCATATATAATGATACATATATATAGTGGTATATATATGCATATAATACACACACCATCTCTTCTTTATCCTATTCATCTATGGATGGACACCTGGCCTGCTTCCACAATTTGGCTATTGTAAATAGTGCTGCTATAAACGTAGGGGTACATACATCTTTTCAAAGTAGTGTTTTCATATTCTTTGGGTAAATACCCAGTAGTGGGATTACTGGATCATATGTTAATTCCTTTTAATTGTTTGAGGAAACTCCATACTATTTTCTGCAGTGGCTGTACCAGTCTGCATTCCCACCAGCAGTGCATGACCATCGTCCTCTTTTAATTGCAATATCTCAACAGCATTTCCGATCCCAATTCTCTTGCTTTACACTTTTTCCTTTAGCACTTAATCACCTTGTAGCATACTATGTAATTTATTGTTATAATTAACTATTATAGTTTATTATCTTTGTTGCTTATTGTCTTATCTTCCTCCACTCACCACTACAATATATAAACTCCATGAAGCTAAAGATCTCTTTGTACCTTGTTCACTAATATATCCCAGCATCATGCCTAATGATCATTAATCACTAATATATCAGCATCATGCCTAAGTCATTCAGTGCTTAACTCACTCAATAATAATTATCTGAGTGAAAATACAAATGAAAATCTGTCAGCCCCTGGAACAAAATGAAAATCTAAGTTCACAATTTCATACAACACACACATTTTCCTTTAGACCAAGGATCAAAAAAAAAAAAAAAAAGACCAAGGATCAGCAAACATTTTCTTAAATATTAGTAAATATTACCGACTTATAGTTCATATGGTCTCTGTTGTAACTACGCAACCTCCACCTTGGGAGCTCTAGGGTGGCCAGAGACTGTATATAAACAAATGGGCATGACTGTGTTCCAGTAAAACTATTTACAAAAATAAGCAGCCAACCAGTGGGCTGTACTTCACTGATTCCTCCTTTAGACAAAGATATATCTCAGTAAATCATAACTATTCATTGGCAGGCTACGCTCTACCCATCGACGTTACTAATTGCCAAAAACAAGATTTTGGAAAAGTGAATGCAAACCTAGCGAAAATACAGATGAGTAGCTTCTCTGCCTGCAGACAGATTGGGCATTCCTTACGCAAAATGGCTGTTGAACAATATAGGATTTGGGGGTGGGAGGTGGGGAGAAAAATCTTGCTATCAGCCACTTTCTGGCTAATGAGTGTAGAACACATTATCTCTAGCTTTGGAGTACCCTCTAAAGGCTTCTAATACGTAAAATGATCTACTTCTGGGACCTCTTTTCTCCAAGCCATTAAGGTCTTTGGCACCGATGATGAATTTCCTGTGGCAAAGAAACCACTTTTATTTTTATCATCTACTGACACAATGGTTGTGAAAATACCTTCCAGTATTCTGAGGCCCGAGCCCTAATCTGCCATCTAAACCAGTGATTCCCAATCAAGGGCAGTTTTGCCCCACAGGGAACATTTGGTAACATCTGAAGATGTCTTTGGTTGTCACACCAAGGGGCAGGGGCTGTTACTGGCTTGAGGTGGGCAGAGACCGAGGATGTGGCTAAGCATCCTACAAGGCACAGAATAACCCTATAACAAAGAACTCGGTGGCCCAAAATATTAGTAGTGCTGAAGTTGAGAAACCATGATCTAGACTATTCTGCCAGACTTATAATCTGCTCTGTACTCCACTGCCAGGCCAGTATTCCTAAACCACCACATATATCTAAACCTTCCTCCTAAGCTCCAGTAGCTCCAGTAGCTCCTCATTGCCTGAAAGTTCAGATCTTCCCTTCTCGCCCTGGCATTTAAATCCCTCTTGCCCACTTATGTGTTCCTTCCCCAGCAGGAGCTCTACTCCTCACAAGCTTTCATCTTCACCAGCCTCCACACCGTCATCCTTTTACCAATGTTATCCCTCCCTCACACACGTACCTTGTGAGGATCCTCCCCATGTCTCTTCTCTGATCCAAACTTTACTCATTCTTTGAAGCCCACACATGCTGCACGCCCCTCTGCCAATGAGTTGGTCTCTTTTTGTAGCACTCCCTTCTGGACTTCTCATGGGCTCACATGTCTTACACTGTCATTCATATAGCTCTTCCCTCCATCTTCTTTCCTCAGTGAACTCCCTGAAGGGTGCCATATTGTATTTCTTGCCTTTCAGTCTCAGTTTGCACAGCATAAGGTGTGAAAACTATATTGTTGTATTGAGAGATTCTTGTATTGAGAGTCAAATGAGACGGGTATAAAAAGCACCTTGTACAGGGCCTGGTACCCAGTTAAGTGCTCAGAAAATTATGGTATCATAGTATCTATAGAAGATTACAATCGGGAGCCCTCAGAATGTGCTTAATAAATCTTTTAATAGTAGTTATGTACTGGAGAGAGCATGCCTTCAGACTAGCCTGGTCTGTGGAACAGCAGAGAAAAACTTGCATCAGAAATTCTACACCAATTAACACACCTTCATGCTAGAGCGAATCCAGGAGCAGTGGGTGTCACATTTTCTCAAAGTGGAGCCTAAGCCAACCTTTCTGCCTTTAACAAGTTAATGAATAGCTTATGAGTAACACTTTGCCCACTCTGGCCCAATTTATAAGGCTGCCAATAGGATAGGATGTCAGTGTGGCAGCCTCGGCTTTGCTGGGGTCCCAGCTGCATCCTCCCTAAGTGATTCTGCTCTCAGCAGCTGGAGGCTCCAATATCACTAGAGAAGTGGGCACCAGCGGGATAAGGCTGCAGAGAGGTCCTGGCCTTTCCCCAAGTGGAAGAGAGCCTTGTCTCAGATCCTGTGAGAGAAGGGAGTGGGGCCTGGTATTCCGAGCAGCCCAGGTTTGGCTTTGGGCCAGGCACTGAGTGGCAAACAAGAAGGAACACATTCCGGGAAGGCAAGGAGCCCTGCCAACGCAAAGGCGGCCCGGCAAGCTGGGCCTGCTGGGCGCCAGGTGCTCCTTGGCTCTGTGGAGGTCAGGCATGCAGGGAAATGCACTCAGGTTTCTCTGGATTATCATTTCAGAGGCTTACACAGCTCCCTCCCTCTCACTTTCGGTGGACAAAGCACCATTAAACCTCTAAACCAGAATCCTCTGTCCTCTGGGGTCTAGCCCCCTCATCTCTGAATAAAGGCAGGAGAGGAAGCAGTGCTGTGGCCTCCTAAGATCACACTTCGCTGGAGCTGGGTGTCTGTAATTCTGTGCCCTGAGTAAGAGAAGGTGCTATCTACAGCAAGGGCAGGTCAAGGGGAAACCTAGGATTTCTATGCTCCTGTTGGAAGAGAAGCTGATCTCCCCACCCTCCTCCTCCTACACCCACCCGACTGTCACCCCCACCCCCACACATAAACAAAACATGCTGGTTCTTCACACCTGCCAGCTTTGCCTCCTTAGTGGCCTGACCTTCAGGTCTGAAGAGCCCTCGAGATGGTGTTCCGTTCTGCTCACCACCAACCGCGCCCCCCACCATGAAAGAAGAGGGAAAGGGAAAGGACGAAAGGAGACCATGGAGAAATGGCCACGGGAGCTTGCCAGAACTTCCCTTCTGCTGCTGGATAGGCAATGCATCGGATTTGGACTAGACCTGGCTTGTTTTCACCCCACAAGTGGGCAGCAAGGGCCTTTCTTTGACCAAGGGGAATGAAGTCTGTTCCTCGCCTTTGTGGCTCCAGCTACTGCTGGACTTTGCTGCCACCTTGTGGCCAGATGGCATCTCTTCCCCCTCAAAGAGACCAGCCTGGAGATCTGGCTTCAGTCCCCGACTAAGGCAAACTTGAGAGCCTTTTCTGCAAAGCTTCGCTACCCTAGGAGGCCCTGTTTCTGCAGCCCAGCGAGAGGAGCAGCCCAGGTTCATGACCTCACCCAACTCAACATGCGTTCCAATGCCATGCCCACCAGGTAGGAGGGCCAAGGCTGGCTGGGGGCCAGGGATGGCAGCAGGCTTTTACTCACAGGGCACCCCTGTGGGGTACGGTTCTGCCACAGCTCCCCTCATTCCTGAATGCCCTTTTCAGCAGAGCTCCTGCTCCTCCCATGATCCTGCCTTGTCTGGCTACACCCATGTTGTTAAACCCAGGCTCCTGCAATGTATATATCTATATATCAATATATCTATGTCTATATATCTACAATTTCTTCAAATTTAAGGCAGTTGTTTCTTCCTTATGAAGTTAGCTCATTTCAACTTTAAATTTATAAAGATTATATGCCCTCTCTGTGATGCTGCTGCTATAAGCCAGTCCCTGAGAATAATGGAAAGGGGGTATAGTCTGTAGATCATCCGCCATATTTTCCTGCATGTTACATTCACCTGTTTACTTCCTCTAGCAAAAGAAAGCATTTGGTTTCAGCAACCACTGATCGTACAGACCAAACTTTCAGATCTGAGCAGCAGTACCCAGGGATTATATAAAATCCAAACTCCCTTTTCCTGCCTACCTCTCCAGCCTCTGTGTGTGTGTGTGTGTGTGTGTGTGTTTAAATACACATAAAATTTACCATCTTCATCGTTTTTAAGTGTATCGTTCCATAGTGTCAAGTATATTCCCATTGTTCCACAACCATCATCACCATCTCCAGACTCTGTTTGTCTTGTAAAACTGAAACTCCATGCCCATTAAACAATAACTCTCACTTCCCTTCCCCGCAGCCTCTGGCAAACACCATTCTGCTTTCTGTCTCTATGAATGTGACCATTCTAGGGACCTCATGTAAGTGGATTCATACTGTGTTTGTCTTTTTTTTTTTTCTAAAGATTTATTTAGTTATTTGAGAGAGAGAGAGAGAGCAGGGAGAGGACAGAGAGAGAGGGAGAAGCAGACTCCCCACTGAGCACAGAGCCCAATGCAGGGCTCCATCCCAAGATCCTGAGATCATGACCTGAGTTGAAACCAAAGAGTCAGTGGCTCAGCTGACGGAGCCACCCAGGCGCCCCCGTCTTTGGTTTTGTTGTGGCTGGCTTATTTCACTTGGCAAAATGTCCTTAAAGTTCATCCATGTTATAACATGTATCAGAAATTTCCTCCTTCTTAAGGATGAATAACATTCCATGGTATGCATATACCACACTTTGTTTATCCGTTCTTTGGTTACTAGACACCTGACCTGGGTTGCTTCCACCTTTTGGCTATTTGAGTAATGCTGCTCTGAACATGGGTGTGCAGAGAGAGAACTCTTCAAAACCCGGCTTTCAGCTCTTTTGAGGAGACAGCCAGAAGTGGTAGTACTGGACCATATGGCAATTGCCTTTAGTTTTTTGAAAACCTGCCGTACCGTTTTGCACAGTGGCGGCGCCATTTTACCTTCCCACCTGCAGTGCATAAGGGCTCCACTTTCCCCACATCCTCACCAACACTTGTGTTCTGCTGGAGAGTAGCCCTCCTAATGCGTGTGAAGTGGTGCCTGACTGTGGTTCCGAATTCCCTAAGGACTAGTGGTGTTGAGCATCTTTTCGTGTGCCCGTTGGCCATTTGTGTCTCTTCTTCACAGAAACGTCCTTTTGGGTTCCTTACACACTTTTTAATTGGTTTTGTGTGTTGTTGGTGTTGACCTCTTCAACGTCTTTCCACATCACTCTCCCACCTGATCAGTTTCCTCAAGTCCTGCTGAGTCTCTCTGTGCAGAACAGATCGATGCATTCTCTCCTAGGTTTTGCAGTTACTGTTCCATTGGCCATGAAATGCCAATGGATGGAACCAAAGAATGGACCCATGGCTGGGTCCTCATACTTTAACATCAATCTCAGTGTCACTTCAAAGAGCCTTTCCTGCCCATCCACCTACAGCCAACTCCCCATTTACTCTCATATCACCATTTCCCCCCTTCATGGAACCGAAGCTCAATCTGCATTTCCCTTGCTTGTTTACATGTTTACTTGGAACTTAGTTTACATGGAGCAGAAGTGCTATGGGGACACAGAGACAGCCTGATGTGCTCACTGCTCTATCCCCAGTGCCTGGCATAGTACCTGGCTTGTGGTCTGGGCTCAGTATTTGCTGAATGAATGAATCACTACTAGAAGGGGCATCCTAGGGAAAAAGAAAGGTAATGTGGCCCAAATTGGAACTTAACCTCCCCAATCTAGGCTTGATGTCATACAAAAGGACACAGGGATTTTCTGGCTTGGGGTTCAGTGTTCCAGACTTGAATTCCTGAGTCAGAAGCACAGTACCATTTGAATACGGACATCGCTTTGGAGCTACCCAAGAGAAATAGGGAAGCCTTCTCCGTGTCCACCCAGCAGAGGCAGAAGGCCACAGAGGTTTTCTGTGGCCGCTCATCCCCTTCCCAATACACCAGAAGCATGAGGCAGCTCGGCTACAGCCTGGTGAGATTTGCAGAGCACTTGAGATGCTGGGGCTGACTTGGGCTCCATCAGTCTCCTTCGTGCCAAGTATGTCAGCACGAGTACTTTCGGGGTGTCGTCAAAAGATAAAAATGAACTTTCCATACCACAGGACACTAGAAAAATCAAATGTTTGTATTTGAAAATATTTTCAACGGCTAATGCCATGCTGGAACAACCCAAGCATAGTCAAACCAATCTCTCGGGGAATCAGAGGAATGTCAGCCTCCACAAGCAGGTCTGTATAAGTCCGCATAGTTTACAAACATACACCGGAGAAAGGACACCGGCCCCAGAGGACCAGGCTGAGGAAGAAAAGGGAGAAACAGACAGAGCGCCCTCCAGAGTGACAGGCACACTCCTACCACTGAAACCCCTGGACCCAAGAGGACCTCCAGAGCCGCCTACCCTGCAGCATGGCTCTTGCCCTTTCTGAGCCTGGGGCGTGGCCGGAGACCAGACTCACCCGCACATGCGCACAGCTGCCCTTGATGTGGCACCTCTGGTGGCCTCTCATGAGCCTGGGGCTCAATCTAGCAGGGCTCAGAGAACGGACCGATTCTCCCTGCCCTCCAGCAAGGACCAAGGCGGGGAGACACTGGGGCAACTAGGGTTATTTCCCTGAAAACATGATATAAAGGTGATAAACGGGGCTCGTTCCAATAAAAGGGTGGGGTTTTCTCCAGAGTGGTGCTGTGGGGAGGAAGGAATATGAGTTTACCTGCCACCTACAGCTGTGGTACAAACCACCCCCCCAGGCAGGCTCGAAGCTTAATCCTAGAACCTGCAGCGGTGGGAGGATAGAGAGACCACTAGTCTGCACTTAGGGACCTGTCCCCTACAGACACCATCCCTCACATCCTCATCTGGGCTTGTCATAAGCAAGATAGTCACAGCTCCACGATAACTAAATTCCCCTTGGATTTCTCCCTGATTAACCCCTCAGGTGTTTGAAGAAAGAAAAGCAGTGACTGTTTCTGACACACCTCATCACCAGCGACTTTGCCTGATACTTCTGACCTCCTCACTAAGGCCTTTCCGGAACCCCTAAAGACACTGTCTTAGCATGTTGGAGTCCCAGGGAGAGCAGGCAGAGTTCTGAGGCACAACAAAGCTGTTTAGAACAGAGAAGGCCTTGCCAGAGATGGAGGAATCTCTAAGGCAAAGCTACCAGTGTGTCCACTGCTCCCATCCCCTACCCCTCCTGTCCCCAGAGGTATCAGACAGAACCCCTTGACCTGGTCCCTGCATTGTACCAGACCCACCGTGGATACCCCCATCCTATCCATGGAGGGCAGGGCCTTCCCCCATAGCCTGCAACTCACTGATTACAGGTGACATGAGGGAGCTCTGTGGTGGTCTGACACCATCCTGCCCAGGTGCCCAGCCACACCTCCCTGACAGGCTGCTGTTGGTCATGGCCCCTCAGGCAGTCAGGCAGGGAGAACAAAGCTCAAATCAAAGTCCCTGACCTTCCCCTCCCCCCATACCCAGTGGGGGTCACTCCCCATCATCTACTTCCCACCTGGGATACCTCAGACTGTTGGAACACTCAGGGGAAGATGAAGTACCAGGTCTATGATCACAGTGATCACAGGCCTGTTCCACCTGTCTCACCAGGAAGTGGCAGCAAAGGACCCAGAATGCTGGACCTCTGCCCTCCTTCACAGCCCCGCCACCATCCTCTGCTGCAAGTACTGTCCTCCTCGTGAGGGCCCAGAACAGAGCCTCAGCACAGGACGTGAATCTTCCCCTCTGGCTGGAATCCTAGCTACTCACCCTCCTCTTCACCTTCATAGCTTACCCCTCACTTTCCCAGTCTGCCCTTGGCCTCGGGCCGAAGCGAGAGCATAGCATGTTGGGAGAGAGCAGAGCCCCGCTGGTGGTTTGGGTTCGGGCCTCTGTCCCACTCCTGCAGTGAGCCGCCTGACCGTGCACAGCTGCATTCTAGGTACCAAAACTTGGCCTTTTGTCCCTTGGATGTCGCCTCTGTGCCAGACTGTTTCCAAGGAACAAGTTAATTTTCTTTTTCCAAGTGCTTGCTGAAGCTTAGTATACAGAATTTCTTGGCCGGTTCCAAGAATCTGGCTTTGTGTCTGAGTCCCCAAATTGTAGGAGCTTGGTCAAGAGGAGGGATAAGAGCTGGGGGAGGAGGAAGGATCTGGAGTATTCTCCTTCCTACTCAGTCTCAGCACAGCAGCATAAACCACAGGAGTCACTGGCGGAAACTTAGCACCCAGAGCATTCTTCTTGGAGAAGCCGAGGTGGCTGTTACCTGCACACGAGAGAGTCCCAGATCAGAGAAGGGCCTTACAAGGCAGACAAACAGGTCAGTAGAACCTTTCTCTGCCTCGCCTCGCCCCCCCAACCCCACCCCGCCAACGAGAGCTGGTCAAGCTGGTCAGGGTGGGATCTGTGTACCCTGCACGCTCCTGTCCAACCTTGCTTGGCAAATTGAGCTGTCAAGTCAGCTCAAGGGCAAGGCCGAGTCCAGCCAGGATGGCAGGCAGCCTGGCCATGGGTATTGGCTCCTGTCCTTTACCTTCAATCCCCGAGGCAATGGGAAGAGACAGGACATCACCTGTGCCCAGGGACTGGGCCGTCCCAATTCAGGGAGCATAACTGCTGTTCCAGCCGGGAGATGCGGAATGCCAGATAGGATGAGGACATGACCAAGAAGCAGATCCTGGAGAAAGAGAGATAAGGATATCTTACCTGGAAAAAGGACATTTTTAGAGACTCACCAAAAATAGGAATGGGAACAAAGCTACTTCCTGCAACTGGAAGAATTAAAGAACTATTTGCCTCTCGGCTACGTTCAGGCCTGGACATCTTTGTGTCCAGGGGCCATGTGGGGGTCCTGAGACTCATCCCCATGGAGGTGTCCTCAAAGCCCAGCAGGAATTCTGGGTCCTTACACTGAGCCCCCCTCCCTCTGACCAGCCACCTTGGTCCTGTGCCTCCTCTTCAAGGCCACCAAGATTATCCCCTAAGGTGGTAGGCCCACTCTCCCAGCAAATGCTGAGGCTAACCATTGGAACTCAGCCAGCAGAAGCAGAGGAAGGTCATGAGATAAGATGAGGGGACACCAGGGGCTGGCTGTTCATGAAACGCCCCACCATGCTCACCCCTCTGCTGGTTCTTAGGCAGAATTACAGACAAGTCTGGGGTTCCAGAAACTGCTCTAAAGGTGGGTGGCAGGAAGGCCGTGGCTCTCCCCTAGTCTATCTGATGGCCCTCTCCAATTTTGTTAGTTGCCCCCCTCCCCAGTCCTGTGCATGTTTTCCTTTTTTCAACAGCTTCTTGTCCTGCCCCTCCCTACTGCACAGCCTTACCCCTAAATTACAGGGGTGCATGAATAAAGACGGGAGACACTTAGTCTTGCTGCAGAAGGGCCTGCCAGGTAACCTCCAGATACCCCCCAGGAGCTTTCAGTTGATTTAGGACCTTCCCCTCCCTCTGGACAGTGGCCTCCCCACACACAGAGGCCCCTGCTCCAAACAGCCAGCCACCCAGGTGAATTTAACCACCCCTTTCCCCAATGTAGTCACCTACAGCACAAAGATGACCTTGAGGAGCTGGTAATCCCAGAGCCTCAGCATCCCGTCGCTCCTGGGCTCCTCCTCCAGCTTCTCCTCCTCACAGACGTCATTCTCTGTGATAGGAGAGCAATTAAGCATCTTCGTGGGGCAGGAGGCAGGAGCCCAGCCCAGCAAGGAGTGTGCCCACCTCCCCCCATTCTCTGAAGCTGCTCAGGCTTGTGGCTTGGCTTTCCCTTATGGATTTGGATAAAGTAAGAAACAGCTCTCAGAAGCCTTGCTGGCTGTGATTTTTCCTCTTTGCAGTAGTAGAGGCAGGGAAAGGCTGGTCTGTGCAAGCAGTTGTCACAGACGAGCACGCTGAGCTCACCAGACCCGGGAGGCTTCCTGGAGGGAAAGAAGCTGTCCGTGGAGTCCATGGATGCCCGAGGGATACAAGGGATATTGTCTGGGAGGGACAGGGACCTGGAGGCAGGGCACACTTTTCTCCACTTCATCTCAGGGATGAGGACTTCCTGCAGAGAAGGCAGATGAAACTCTCTATGACCCTTGGGATGTCACTTGTCCTAAGGGGCCCACACTAGGTTTATCAAACATTTTCTAGATATTGGGGCACCTGGGTGGCTCAGTGGGTTGAAGCCTCTGCCTTTGGCTCAGGTCTTGATCCCAGGGTCCTGGGATCGAGCCCCACATTGGGCTCTCTGCTCAGCGGGGAGCCTGCTTCCTCCTCTCTCTCTCTCCCTGACTCTCTGCCTACTTGTGATATCAGTCTGTCAAATAAATAAAAATAAAATCTTAAAAAAAATTTTTCCCCAGATATTACCAATTTGGATACCTAGTGAGGTATCCAGGTACCCAGAAGGAGGGAAACCATTGCCATAACAACCACGTGTCTCTCTTATCAGCTCCCTTGCCGGGACCAGCCATTCTTCCAGGGAACAATGTCTTTGAAGACTGCTGGTATAGAACCACAGTGGGATCTAAGACGTGAGCTAACCCAGGTACCCGCTCAGATCCGCGGAGCCCAAGAAAGCTTGGCACAATGTATCTTAAATTGGATAAGTCCTCCTAATCTAGACTCAAACCCTAAGTACATCACTGACCTTAGCAGGAGTACCTAGGGTCCCCATCAACAAAAATGGGAACAACGGGACGCCTGGGTGGCTCAGTTGGTTAAACAGCTGCCTTCGGCTCAGGTCATGATCCCAGCATCCTCGAATCGAGTCCCACATCGGGCTCTTTGCTCAGCAGGGAGCCTGCTTCTCCCTCTGCCTCTGCCTGCCACTCTGTCTGCCTGTGCTCACCCTCTCTGTGAAATAAATAAATAAAATCTTAAAAAAAAAATGGGAACAGCACCTTCTATCGCCTGCATAGTATTGTGCATACTGTATGCTTGGCTAAATGCTTAATGGTTAGTGAAGAAGACTTCAAACACCCTGGGGTCATTTCCATCTCCATCACTGTTGTAGAAACTCAGCTCTGCCTACCCAGAACTGGGACCTCAGTTAGGACTGCTGGGACCTCAGTAAATCTCAAATGAGTCTGAGTTCTCCAGTGATAGCCTTTGGAGTTCTTCCCCGAGGACCTCTCTATCCCCTGGAAGGCCCTCCTGTCCCTGCTAAACAAAAGAGGAAAGGTCACCGGCTCTGCACTGTCCAGCTGTGGGCTCTACCCTGCGTGGTGTTCTGGTGTCTGGGCATGTCTTCCACTCAGGAAGTCAGCAGATCTGCCCAGGACCTAGTGGCTGCTCCTGGCGTGGAGTGCGTCAGGTCTAGGGAACCCACAGGCATAGCACAGCCACTGGCTCTTGAGCCTGGAGCCCCAGTTCTGCATTGTGGGCCGCTGCCCAGGAGGCCCTGAAGCCTCAGAGCCATAGGCCCCCTCACGCCAGCAGCTTTTGCTTCCAACCTCAGCTCTCACCAGGGACTCGCACTCAGGTTCCTCTGGAAATTCTCTTACACTCAGGCTCTTCTTGCTGGAAGGCTAAGGAAGAAAGGGAGCTGGGGTCACTTGTCCATCAGGAACAGGCATGGTCAGGAGTGAGGAGGTGTTAGCACTCCCCAAGAGAGAGCTAATAAGCCTCCAAATAAGCCACTTTGGGTTGGATGAAGCCTAGCTCCCAGAGTTTGCAGAAGTCCCCGAGTTAATGCTGGAGCAGAGGGCAAATCCAAGGAAACATACTTCCCCATGCTGCTGCCCCTCCCCACTTCCCACCACAGGCCAAAGACAGGTGTAGGCCTACTAGGAAGCAGCCACGTGCTTCTGTTTGCACGCTGAAGGAGCACAATGAGGGAATACACATGGGGACACACAGCGGCCACTGGCCTCCAAGAGACATGCTCATAATCATAGAGACCCAGTCCAACAACAAGCTTGGATACACTAGGCCTGAGCCCGTTACTCCCCTCTCCCTGTCCTTGGTGCCTGTGCTGGAGAGACGGGCCAACCACCCCCAACAGCCTTGTCCCATGACCTCAGCCTAGGCCTGAGCAGCCTCCCTGGCCCAACTCCTGCCCCAGAACTCCATACCTGGAGGTGTGTGCAGACCCTTCTCAGCATGTCATATACACTGTCCCGGGAAAGCAGTGACACAAAGACATACTGGGACAGAGAAAGAAAACAGAAAAGGGTGGGGTAAGAACAGATCGGAGAAAGTGCCAGAGTCAGGATCCTGGGGATGGGACAGGAGACTAACCAGGGATGGCTGGCCCAGGGATTCACTGACCTTCTGGCTGGTGTTGGTGGTGATGGCCAGGCCATTGGGAAGAAGCCGCGCCATCTTGTGTTTTTTGATCATTTGGACAGACACCACGGGAATGACCACCTGAGCGAGGAGAGGCATGCTTCTCTCAGGACTCACCCCCAAGGACACGGTCCCTTTGCTTCCTGCATAGAGCCCCAGCCAAGCATGGACACCATGGAGAAGCCTTGCCTTATGTGGGAGAATATGTGAGCCTTCCACTCTCTGATGCAGGCTCCCCTTCCAGTGGTCCTGACACCCTGTGCCAGCCTTGGCAGCACACACTGTTCGGGGCTCTCACCCTATTATCCAGGAGGCCAAGGATGGTGGCGCTGGTGAACGCCATACTCCGTAATGGAGTTCCCTGACCTACCATCTGGCCGCAATTATGGCTCCCCAAAGTGTGACAAAAGTGTGACAAAGTTCTGATCCTGAAGGCATTGCAGGGGCACCCACAGACCGAATAAATTGGCCATGAACTGTTCTAGGCTCTGTGGAGTCTAGACTGGGGCCCTACATTGGAAGGAGACCAGGTGGGGGGGCCTCACAGTGAGGGGCTTTGGCAGGTGCCCACAGGGTAGGGGCCCTGTCTCTTCCCGGCTGGGGCCTCACAGGCCCATTATTAGTACCTTTATATCCTTGCCAAAGAGGCTGGCATGGAAGCAGAGCCAGTTGGGGGAGATGTAGAGCCGGCCCTGGAGAAGGAGGTCTCTCTGGAGGGCACAGGAACACACTGGAAAGTCGCAGGAAAGAAGATTGCCATGAGCAAACCAACCCCGAAGGCCCAGGGCCTGCGTCCTCACACTTGGGAGTCCAGAGCCCAGTGTCAGGGACTGCCTGCCTCAGAATCCCCCTTCCCGACCCCAGGCCCCAAACCACCCATTCTACCAGCACCCGGAGTCCTTCTCCAGAGTCCTGACTGCCCCACCCAAGCCCATAAAACTACTAGAGCTTTCCTCCTCCTCCACTCATGCTTCAAAGGGTTCCCTAAGCCTGGATTCTCGCTCCCTCAGGCAGAGGGAGCCCTGCCCTGGAGAGAGGGCCTCGTTGTGCAAATGCTCCCCCATGCTCACTGAGAGGCCTGAGCAGGAAAGAACAGCCATTGCTAAGAGCCGAACAGAAATAAAATTTGGAAGCCCTTGACATGGCCTCAAGAAAACTTTCATAAATTCCATTTCATATCCCCGATCTGCCCAGTCTTCTCAGACTTTTGAAGAAAGCGGGCCCAACCACATCCAAAAGGCAGCCAGTTCCCATATTAAAATTGTGCCTTGGAGGCTCTGGAGGAGAGGACCTGGGCCTCAGGCCCTCTAGGCACCTGTCCAGCCACACCTAGGAGATAGCTCACCTTTGAGAACCACCTCCTCCAAGGGGATGTCCTTAAACAGCTTGTGGTATTGTTGGTTGTATTTACTCAGTACTGTCTGCAAACATACAAGCTGGGGCTGAGAAGTCCTGGGGAGATCAGCCACCAAGGGGGCCCTGCACCAGCTACCAGAAAATAATGTCATGGGGCGGGGGGGGGCAGGGGCCCCAGGGAGTTAGCGCAAAGCAGTCGGTAAAGAGCCAGCAGGGCTGAAAGGCTGAGTTCCAAGCACAGCTTGTCTCTCAGTGACATGGCAACAGAAGGTCCTGATGGGCAGCCTATGACCAGAGGGTGACGCACCACCCCCACCCGGGAGGGGACACTCACTCAGGTTTCCCTTGGTGACAGGCGGTGGCGGCCCTGAACCCCTCCCTGGGCAGGCAGTGAAGAGGCGGCCTCCACGCACTTACCCCTTCTCGGCCACACTTCTTTATCTCTTCGCCCTTCAAGCCCTCTGGCCAGTGCAGACTGCAAAGGAGACATTCCATTCCAGGGACAGGGAACCCTCGAGTCCTGCCCATACATCTGCGGTGCCAGGTCTGCCCTGGCTTCAGGCCAGAAGCTTGGGCGAGAGGCTGAAGACTGAGGCCCTTCTCTGGGAGCCACAGCAAGGTGATAAGCGACAGGGAGTGCGGAGCTCAGCCCTGGGGAAGGGCACTCCTGCCTCCAGCTCCCAGAGATGCTTAGCGGCTGCCCACCCCTGGGTATCAAAAACCCTCTCCCACTTCTCTGGCCAAAGGATAAGCAGAGGAGCAGACCCGAGGCTAGGTGAGCGGGAGACCAGGGATGGGGACCAGTTTGGGGAGCGGGTGAGGTGGAGATGTCAGACTCACGGCTCCGGGGGCTGGCCGTGGGCCATGATCCTGGCAGGACTGCCCTCCTTGCAGCCTCCTCCCCGCAGCATGGAGCTCAGCAGACTCACCTGACCCGAGGGAGGCTACTGAGGCTGAGGGAGAGGGGGTGGTGCTGGAATGGCCAGGTTGGCCTGAGGACAGGTGGGCAGGGAGGAGGCTGGTAACCTGAGAAGCCTAGACTCTGCTGGGTCCCCGAGTGCTGGAACCGGGAGGAAGAGGCAAGGGGCAGACCATGCCCAGCCTGATGCAAGGTCCCCTTTCTGCCCCTTCCTTAACCCCTCTGCCCCCTTCTTTTATTTAGGTTGTTATTTAAATGCCAGCTAGTTAACATACAGTGCAGTATTGTTTCAGGCGTACAATATAGTGACTCAACACTTCCATACGCCACCCTCATCACCAGTGCCCTCCTTCATTCCCATCACCTGTGTCACCGATCCCCCCACCCACCTCCCCGCTGGTGACCATCCGCGTGTTCTCTAGAGTTCAGAGTCTGTTTCTTGGTTCATCCCTCTCTCCGTTTCTCCCGTTTGCTTGTTTGACTTGTTTCTTAAATTTCACCTATGAGGGAAGTCATACGGTATCTGTCTTTCTCAGACTTAATTTCACTTAGCTTAATTTCTTAATTTCTCAGACTTCATTTCACTCAGGAGCTCCAACCATGTCATTGCAAATGGCAAGATGTCGCTCTTTTTTATTTGCCCCTTTCTTTAAGGTCCTCCTGAGGGCTTCCCACCCCCAATCCATAGGCATATCTGACTGGGAGGGGCCTCACCTGGAGTCCAAGGGTGCCTGAACCCTGGCTAGTCTCTCTGAGCAGGACACAGGGCTCTTCAGAGAAGCCGTCTTTCCCCGCATCTGTTGGTTGCTGAGCAGAAACGGGCCCACATCAGGGAGAGCGGCTTTGGGGGAACACCTTTCCTTACCAGCTTCCCCAGGCCCAGGCCAGCTCCTCTCCCCGCACCCCAGACCGGCTCTGCTCTTCAGGCTGAGGCTGGTTCCAGACAGAGCGGGCAATCTCATGCCGTCTCTTCTGGAAGCCTGCAGGTCAGTGTATGCCCAGACTGGAAGGGAAATCAGCCTACCTTAGTGGGGCACCAAGCAGGTAGGCCCGCCCCACACTTGAGAAAGCACAGTGGGAAGGAGGACTCGAAGACTGGCTCCCGGCTGACAGTGTAAGATTCTGAGGTGCCTGGGCAGCATTCCCATAAGCCATCGGGATCTGGGAAAGGACGCTGAGCACAGGAGGCCGAAGCAGAGCTGAGGAGCTGGGGCACGGGTGGTGGGGATGGGGGGGCGGCAGGGGCCCCAGTCAACCCATAGGTAACTATGGGCTCAGAGGGGAGGGGCAGCGCTGCACCAGGAGGTGGCCTGTCAGGGTACCTTGGCCTGACAGCCAAACCATCTCAAAAATGTCCCAGGGAGAGGGCCCTGGAGGGAGGAGATGCCATCTCCCTGGGCAGGTGGGGCTCCCCAGGGGCGTTTGAGTTCATGCCTCCCCTAAACAGCTCCAAAGCATAGGGAACCCCCTTCCTGCACCTGTCAGGGAAGACACAGGCTCAGAATCGATAAAGCCTGGGGAGTCCAACCAACCCCCAAAAGTGTGGGCCCAGAAGCTGACAGGAAGAGAGGCTGGCCAAGAAGCAGGGCCAGAGCAGGACACCATGGGGGTCACAAACAGTCTACAAGGTCCTGGGCTGATAAGGAGCTGGAAACTGAGGCCTGCACACACCTGCCCACAGAGCTCTCAGCTCTGTCATGGGGGCAAGTCAAAGTTGTCTTCTTTGAGAATAGAGCGGCCCGCTCAGCCGAGATCTGCCAAGATCCTCAGAGATGATTTAGTCTGATCCCTACCACGCTGCTACGCGGTAGGAAACTGAGTCCCACCAAGGGAGCGGCTGGGCCCAGTATCACACAGTGAAGAGCCAGGTGACTTCATGCCACAAAATCAGCCCATCCACAGCCCTGTGGCCCGGTGACCTCTGCCCTTGCCTTTATGGAGAATTTCAGTGCACCCATCAACATAGTTTCCCTGAATCTTGCAAATTGACAAATTTTGCTAGTGATTTTGACCCTTTTGACCCCCAAAGGTAATTTCTAGATTTGTTTAGTTCCATCATTCGCATTTCAGGAGGATTTTCCCTTCTCCTCTTGATTTTTATTATGCTCATAATAGAAACTATGAAAAAGATAAAACCTATAAATATGATAATCAAAATCCCCCAGAAGGAAAAAAAAATTCTTCAAATATCATCCAAAGAAAAGGTTTAGGCTTAAGTGTAGAATTTATATGAATGGCATCATGGATTATAATTCATAGGTCTTACTTTGGTTGCTTAACATGATCTCATGAGGAATTCCCGTGTCCCTGTCCATGGCTGAGACAGATTCTCAGAAGCGTGATTCGTGGGTGGAGAACGCATACTTCTCAGGCCCTTTAGACACTCGCCCAAAGTGCTTCCAGATGCTCTACTTGCGACCACAGCCATCAGCACTACGTGAGGGCCCGTTCCCGACACACCCAGGCCCTACCCTGGCTATTCTGTTTTTCTCACTTTTGCAAATTTGGTACGTGGAAACATGCTATTTTCATTTCTATTTCTGCTTACGGAGGGGCTGAATGAGTTTCCCACATAGACATACGAACTCCTGGAGCCCCACCTGTGAACTGTCTATGAGCATTTCCACGTTTTTCTTATAGATTTGTATTAAATGCTTTTTCGAGAACATTAGTCCTTAGTTGATCACGTTTGCAAACATCCCCCCAGTGTGTCATTTGCCTTTTAAGTGGTCTGAGGTTTTGTTCCTTTTTTGTGTGGTAGATTCCCTCCATGTCTTCCATCTCCCAGTTCCTCCCTTGGCTCCTGTGCTTTGGTGGGAGAAGCCCCCGAGGCAGAGTGTGTACAAGTCAGACCACTGAGCCCTTGGAGAGCTCGGACCCTGCCTGTGAGCTTTCCTGGGCCACCAGGAAGGAGAAGGAGGTGGGGCCCGCTGGAAGGAACACCCCCTGACCTGGAGGACCAGGGGTAGAGCGAGACCCCAAGCAGGACCTTGGCCTTGGTCTCAGAGGCTGGGACCCTGTCACTCGGGCACTGGAAAAGGTGACTGGAGGTGTCAGGGCTGCAGGAGCTCAGAGAGCAGACTGAGCAAGAGTCAAAGATGGGCTCCCAGAGAAAAGGAAGCCGAACCTCACCGTCTGGGTGGGACCATCGCTCTGCATAAGTTCCTATAATCTAACTTGGCGTTCACAATCGTGCCTGTGCAGGGATTCTAAACTGAACTCATCTGTAGGCCCGGTGCGACTTTCTCAGGGAGGGGAGATGGCCCTCCGCCCTTCCCCAGCCTAGAGAGAAGCCCCCCGCAGCAGGTACCCCAATCCGGTCCTCCCTCTCGGCACTTGTCACACTGGGTCGGCATTGGAACTGCTCATCCCCTGGGGCTTTGGCCTGGTGGGGACCCTCCTGTCTCCCCCACCGAAGGCCCTGAGCTGGGGGCAATGACAGCGTGTGACAGGCACACATGACACATTTGAGGAATGACTGTGTGGGGACAGGAAGCAAGGCTGGAGGAGGGACAGACCATGAGGAAAACAAAAGAAGGCTGTGTACATTCCCCACAGCACCTCCAGGAAGAGAAGAATGGGGTAAAATGCAGTCACTGGGAGCAAATGACTTTCAAATATCTTTAAACTTAAAAGCAACTCCTTTACGCATGACGAACAGGATGGTTACGAGCCATTCCCACCTGTCCATCTGTGAAGGCCAGTCCCTCCTGGCCAGCCTCATAATGCTCCTGACACAGAGACCCCGCCTGGGGCCCAAATGTACCGCTTCCAAAATGATCGAGTCAGACTTTCTACCGATTAGTCTTCTCCCCTACAGTGTTTAGATGAGTAAAAAATAAAGACATGGGAGCGAAGTCAGGTGCCCAGGTAGGTCTGGGCGAGAGGGGTCACCACAGAACCGGTCAGGTGAGGAGCCCCCAAGGATCCACTGGGCCCTGCCGCAGAAGACTTCAAGAGTAGGAAGTTGGAGAATGAGGGGACCAGCCTGGGTCCCCCACCATGCTGGCAGCTTCCTTGACATTCCCACACAGGCCTCATCAAGCCAGTTACTCTGTGTGTTGTGAACGACACCCCCGGGCCATCCAGTCCCACCCCACACCCACCCGTGCTCTGTGGGGTAAGATCAGAATTCCTCAAATCCATGTCTGTTTTTTTAATCAAACCAAACCAAAATCTAACCTCAACGACCTCTCTCCTCCCGAGCTTCAGCCTGCCATCGGGTTGCAGCCACCAAGACGCGCTTGCTGTCATCCCCCCAGATCTGCTTCCTTGAGCACCTGACATCCCTGAGAGGCTCCTCCTGCCACAGCGGCCCAAGCCAGAATGGGAAGCTGTCTTCTCCCCACCCCCACCACCAATCCATCCCCAAGTCCCCAAGACACCATCCACTTTCTCCACTCCAACTGCGCGGGCCAGCCGCATCACCACCATCCCTTTCCCCAACGTTGATGACAAGCTGGCTCTCCTGCCTGGCCCTGTCCCGCTCCTGCCGGTCAGCAGAGCCACCTAGGGCCCAGATCTGATCCTGCCCCTTTGCTGCTGACATTCCTTCTTGAGTTCCCCCTCCCCTCCTCAGCAGGCCTTCCTGAGCTTCCTGCTTCCCTTCCCAGGCTCCCCCACAAGGCTCCCCTGTGCCCCAG
Source organism: Mellivora capensis (assembly GCA_004024625.1). NCBI lineage: Eukaryota > Metazoa > Chordata > Mammalia > Carnivora > Mustelidae > Mellivora > Mellivora capensis. The sequence goes on along the minus strand of PISX010002422.1, from coordinate 85,788 downwards.
CTTCCTAGCCGCAGTCGCCCTCCCCAGCAGTGTATACCCCAAACCCAGAATTCCTCTCCACGCTCATCTGCCTGGGGAACTCCACTCATCTTTTGAGCCCCAGTTCAAATAGCACCTCTTCTGTGAGGACTTCCCTGGTTTCCCCCAGGGCAGAGCTGGTCAGTCCCTCCTCTGTGGTCCCTTATGACCTCCATCATGCTGTTGTTCCAGCACTCACCACACCAGACTGTAAGCACACTCTGTTTACACATCTGTCTGCCCCCAGTCCACTCTGAGCTCCCCCAGGGGTGTGTCTTCATACATCCTTGTATCCCCAATATACAGTGGGCACTCAGTGTTTGCTACTGTGAGGGAAGGAGACAGAGAAAGAGAGATGGTGACACTCCCAGAAGGAGGAGGGGAGGGAAAAGCACAGAGACAGAGCCCACGGGGGACCCCTGCAATGGATGGAACCTCACCATGGAGCAGGCATCAGGACTGGCCCAGCACCACCAGGCACCCAGTCCATCCTGGCTGACGGATCAGAAGGGGAGCTCGGGCGGAGGCAGAAGACATAAGAAAAAGGAGAAAGTGGCTCAGACAGGATGGGATGCAGTATTTGGGGAAAACACAGGCCGGACCCTCCCGCCTCCATTGCACTGTCCACTCAATGGCATGCCCCTGGGCCATCCTGTGCCCGGGCACAGTCCAGCTTACCCACCCCGCTCGCCCACACTCAAACCTCCGTAGCCCTGGGGCAAACCTTCCCCCCGACCAACCCCAGGCTCCCATAAGCCTCTGGCCGGAGCCATACCCTGGCCACACTGAAGCAGAAAGCCAGGCCTAGCAGCAGCCTGAACCAGCTGTGCCTTCAGGGTCCCCTGGGGCAACTTGGACACATCTCCCAAGTTCACTTCTCCTGGACATTCGAGATACTAGAGTCAAGGCTGGGCCCAGTGACACTTTCTCCCCTTCAGCTAGGTAATGAAATATTTTCAGCTTCTTAGTAAAGAGTAATTTGCACACAGAAGAGTACACATAAAACAAGTATACAGGGGCGCCTGGGTGGCTCAGTGGGTTGAGGCCTCTGCCTTCAGCTCGGGTCATGGTCCTGGGGTCTTGGGATGGAGCCCCCCATCGGGCTCTCTGCTCAGCAGGGAGCCTGCTTCCTCCTCTCTCTCTGCCTGCCTCTCTGCCTACTTGTGATCTCTGTCCAATGGATAAAATCTTAAAAAAACAACAACAACAAACAAACAAGTATACAATCCAGTGCATCTCACAAATAGAACATACTTTGGAAACCACCCCCAGGAACCCCCCTGCTCCTTCCAGTCTCAAGTCCTCCCCCAAGACCCCACAAGGATGACCATCATCCAGGCTTCCGCGGGCTTCCTATGAATGGAATCGTCACACACGTACTCTTCTCTGGCTGTGTAGCTGTAAACTACGACTTTTCACTAGTGTTTTGTATCACATTACATGGACTTACTGCAAATAATCTATTCATTTGACTCTAGATGGGCATCTGGGCAGTTTTCCAGTTTTTGCCTGTTGTGAAAGTGTGGCCAAGAACATTCCAGTACCTGTCGTGTGGACACAAGGATCCCTTCCTGCGGGTAAACACTTAGGATTGGAACTGGTGGGTCATAAGATAGGCCCATGTTCAGTTCCAGGCTTTTCAAGGCTCTCAGGTGATCTGAAACATGCAACCAGTGTATAGAAACCACTGGATGAATCTTGCCCCCCACGTCTCTCCTTTCTTTGCAGCTCAGAAGGAGAGGGATGCGTCCTGGAATCCAGGGTGAGTCCCCCTGCCTGGGCTCTGGATCTAGGGCCCTGCCCCCCTGGACTTCCAGGAACACCCTCAGCAAGGCAGGAATCACACGTCCACAGAGATTTCCTTCCTCTGTTGAGGTCACACAACACATTTACCAGGTCAAGCCAAGGAAGCAGGAGCACCTTTCCGTGCGGCACAGCCTGGCTCTGGGTCCTTCCCGAGAGCCTGCCTACGTCTTTCCAGGGTCACAGGCCTGACACGCAGCCCAGACACTGGTTGACAAGACCTCTGCCAAAGGGAAACGAATAAGGTGGATAGAGTCGGGCTTATCATCAGTACTCTAAAACCTGGAGAAAAAAGGCGATCTTCTTTTGCAAAAATAATCCTAATATTTCCTACACAGAAGCTGCACCTCATTTTATTTTCTAAGCTGATATTTCTTATCTAGGACAACTGCTTTGCTGTTTCTGCTGACCAGAAAAGAGGAGAGAAGCCCACAGCTGAACCCCATCCTGGGTGTGAAGGAGTGGGGCTCGGGGCACTGGGTGGGGGGTGCCACACGCTGGGTCCCCATCCAGCTGTCCAGCTCGGCAGCCCTGGCAAAGGACTCAGGAGGGGCAGGCGTTCGGCACAGGTATGAACCCTACTTCCCAGGAGCAGGTCTGAGAACGCCTCGGCCAGGGATGTGCTTAGTTCCCTCTGACGACCTGGGGCAGCTTTGAGATGAGTGGGAAGGTGGAAGGCCAGGTGCCCTACTGCCCAAGATGTCACAGTCTGGACCAAATGACCGTGACTGCCACCAGGAGAAGCACAGGTGTTCCAGACCCACATAAAGCCATCTACGAGCTGACCAGCAGCCTCTTTGGAGGAAGAGATGACCTTGGCCCCACCGACTCCATTTCTAACGAATCCTCACTGGGGCCTACGAGACAGGCGGTGTACAGCCGCAATGCTCACAGCCAGACTGGAATCCCCCACCAGCTCTGGCCAAAGCCCACAAAGCAGGGAACACCTGTGATGTCACTGCGGCCACTCACGCGGGGCAGGTGCTTCTGCAGACATGTCACAGGTGGGGAACAGAGGCTCAGCGGGCTCCAATGAAGTCCCCACACACAGTTGTTGGCAGGGCCGGAACCCGCCGAGGTCTGACACCCAGGCCTGGGTTCCACCACACCCCCAGCAAGCCTTCAGGGTCAGGAGGGGGAAGGACTCGGAAGTTTCAAACCAGGTCAAGCCCTGCCAGTAGAGGGAGCCCCTGGGGAGAAGGGAGGGGAACAGGTGTGGCTCACGACCTCCAGCCCGGAGGCCAGCTCCGGCGTCTGTCTGTCTGTCCGGTTATACAGATGAGGAGGCAGCCCAGACAGGTAAGGCATGAGCTCCCAACCTCTCAACTGGGGAGGAGTGGAGCTGAATTCAAACTCCAGTCCGGCCGAAATCCTGCACTCTTGTCTCCTCCAGCATGCTGCCCAGAGGGCTGGGGCCCGGTGTTCTGCCTTCTCCTGTAGCACTCCCAGTAGACAGGGATTAGGGGACACCAAAGGGGGTTTCTTGGGCTGAGACGGCTATGCAGGGTCCTGTCTGGGATGTGGGGTTCCCTGGATCAGACCCCTTCCCATCCCCTCATCCCTCAGCAAGACTTTATCTTCTTTGCTCAAAGAAGCAAACAAACTGGGAGAGCTAGTTGTTCAGGAGGAGATGTGAGCCGGCTTAGCCCTCTGGGGGTGGCTGCATCCAGCCTGAACAAGGACCCCTTTGAGCTCTGCTGCCAACAAGAACTCCTACCTACAGGGATGTCAGAGACTCCAGGGCCTTCCACCCAGTGGGAGGTGGGTGGGCCAAGGGCAAGGCTGGCCCCATCTCCCACTCTTGGCAGCCAAGAAGCTGCCCACTGCCCAGGTCTCTCTGTGGAGCCCAGAACTGGTCAGCCAAGCCCTTAGCTGCTTGGTTGAATGGCCCCACTCTGGTTAAAGGACCCCAGGTGCCCTCTTCCCTGCTTTTGGACCCACCCACCCTGCTCCTGCCATCCAGATCTGGGCTCTCGGGACACACTAAAAAGGCCCAGGTCCTCACAGGGATGGAATTCAGGATCAAAGTGCTCAGGCTGACTCCTCTCAGGCATTCAGGTATTCGGGAGGCTTGCTAATGGGATGCCCTCCCGGCTCTGCCTGGGTCCTGCTTAGCTACTGTGCTCCTGCCCACAATGGAGCCCGCTCTTATCCCCCAACACCTCTGCTCCCCGAAGCCTGGCAAGCCGGAGGCTCCAGGGAGAGCAGACCCCTCCCGCCTTGCCTCCACACACGGTCTGCTCAGATATCTTCATTGCTATACCTCTCATTTACGTGGCTGTCCCCCACTAAGACTGGCTTCCTTATTCACCTCTCACCCCCGGCACCCCCGCACTCAGCTTCAGGCATCCAGTAAGTGCTCAATAACTGTGTACCGAAGAAACAAACACTGCCCACAGAGAAGCTCCTCTGTGTAGTGTGTTCGGCTGCACTGGGACTTGGAGACACAAACACCAGACCTGGAGCGAGAGCAAGTCACTCCAGTTTGCTTCTCGCTGCCCTCATCTCCTCCTGGGTGGCCCCCAGTCACCTTCCTCCGGGTCCGCTCCCCTGTGAAATGGGGGAAAATCCCCTCTCTGACCTGCAGATCTTCAGGGCTGCTGTGGGGGTCCGAGAGGTCATGGCCTAGCCCCAGGGAGGGGCCGGTTCTCACAGCCTTGCCCACTGAACCTCACCCCCACTCCCGCCCAGCCCCGGGACACTGAGGCCTCTGCATCCCATCATGCCCCTGGAGGGATGCCTGGAAGTGCAGCCGCCCATGGGAAGCGGAGGCAGGGGCACCGCCAGGCCCCAAACTGCACCCGCAGAGTTCCACACAGGTCCTGCATGACTGACTCTTTCTCCTGGGACCGCAGCCAGGGAGCCTCTTCGGGGAGAGCACTCACCGCACCTGGGCCCCACCCGGTGCCTGCCTCCCGCGGCTCAGGCCCAGCTGCCCTACATCATCCCTCCACCAGAGGTCTGAGGCCAGCAGGGGCTGCCCCCTCACTGGCCAGAGCTCAAAGGCCTGCGGAGCGAGGACAGTCACCAGGGAGACAGACGAGACAAACAGCTGAAACAGGGAAAGCCCGAGCCTGGGCCTGTTCAGGATTTCTCGTGACTCCGAAGCCACCCCAAGGAGCAGGCGGTTGGTCCTGCAGAGAGTGACCTGCCTGTCGCCGGCCTCATCCCACATTCCCCCTGCTGTAGCAGCATCTGTCCGAGCTAGCACCCCTGGGCTGGGTCACAGACCACTTCTTCTTGGCCAGCCACTCCAGGCCTGGCTGTCTCCAGACAAGAAGCTGGTCATTCAGGTCGAAAAACAGACTTACATTCATTAAAAAACAGAGCACTCCTGTGCTCCTGGGGGCTGCCCTCTGCTGAGCCTGTTGAGGGAGGGCCCACAGGCCAACCCCGGTGCCCAGATGCCTCCCCATCCCCAGTCAAGGCTGCCAGGAGGTGTGGCTACTCTCGGGACAGGCCTGCTCTGTCCGTCCGTGGACACCATCCAATGCACCCTGATTCCAAATAGCCCCTGACACCCGCCTCAGAATCACGCCAGCTTTGTGGACGCTCTGGGCTCTTCTCAGGGCACAGGGCAGGTTGGAATGTGTCTTGGGGTCCTGAAAGAGCCTGGATGTGGTGGCTGGGAGACACAGAGGCAGGCCTGGAAGTGCCTCTCACTGCAGAGGGGCTTGGAGAAGCCACTTCTCTCTGGGCCTCACTTACTCTCTGCAAAGGGGTGAGAAAGCCTCAGCCCAGGAAGGAAAGCAAGGGCTGTATGAGGGAAAAATAAAGCAGAGCTAGGAACTGGGTGAACTACAAATGGCCACTGACCCTCCTGTGGTCAGGAGAACCCCTATCCCAGGAGAGGCTGGCAGGACCACAGTCCTTAAAGGGCTGCCAGCCTCTCTGCCTCCCTCCTACAAACACCAATTGAATGTCTGCTGTTTGCTCAGCTCTGTGTAAGTGCTGTGTATACTAAGAAGGATAAGGCAAACTACTATCCCCAAAATGCCTGGTGGGAAAGGCAGACATGAAACAAATATTTATATAAATCAATACATAATTATAACTGTGTCAGCTATGCCATGAAAGAAGAGCCCAGCGTCCTAGTTGGACTTCTGTCAGGGAGTCCTGACTCAGCTGTGGAAAGCAGAGAGGCTTTCCCTAAGAAGCAGTGGCATTTTGAGCTGATAGCCAGTGGATGTTAATCAGATGGGGGAGGGTATTTGCAGAGAGTTAGAGAGGGGTTCTTGTAGAGGGTTTATGATGGATGTGCAAAGGCCCTGAGGCTGAAGTGTGTGGCATGTATGAGGAACATAAACAGAGCCTTTGTCTTGAGGGTGGAAGTAGTGAAGTGGGGAGCAATGAAGCTAGAGAGGTTGGTAGGGCTAGATCATGCAGGGCCTTGTACACCCCAATAAGGGTTTCTGTCATTTTCTTAGAAGCGATGGGGAATCTATAAAGGGATTTAAACAGGGAAATCCACTACTAAATTTGTGTCTTAAAGAGATCACTCTGACACATTGATTTGCTTGAAAGTCATCCAAAGGAGGTGGGAAAGGGGGAGCAGAGATAAGTATCAATGAAATAGGGGCAATCTTCTGTTGATGGTTATTATAGATGGATGATAGATGCGTGGATATCCACCCTACAACTCTCCTTTTTTGTATATGTTTAAAATTTTTCCATGGAGAGAGATCAGTTAGGAGACTATATTCCAATGCAGAGATGATGTCTCACACTTAGTGGCAGTGGTGATGGAGGGCCAGTGATGGTTTAGGATACATATATCCAAATAAAATCAACATGACTTGATTCATTGGATGTGGAGTATCAGGGGGAAAATGTCAAATATGACTAGATTTCTGGCTTAAGCAAGTAGGATACTGCTCTGTTTCACTGAGATGAAACAGGGAAAAATATATTGGAAAAAGGGCATATTTGAAGGAAACAATCACGAGTTCAGTCTTGAAGTTGTGTGGGAAATTATTAAGTGGAGATGTCAAGCTATATAGGAGTAAGGAGCTCAGAAGAAAGGTCCAGGCCAAAGGGATAAATTTCTGAGTTACTGGCCCGTGAATGAGTATAGGAGCTAGGAAAGTGGATACATAAGAGAAGCTATCAACAAAGGTGCCAAAACCAATTCAACGCGAGAAAGATTAGTTTTTTCAATAAATGGTGCTGGGACTAGATATTCACATGCAAAAGCTTTAGGTTGGAGCCCCAACTCACACCATATGTAAAAATAAGCTCAGGGCGTCTGGGTGGCTCAGACAGTTGGGCATCTGTCTTCGGCTCAGGTCATGATCCCAGAGTCCTGGGATTGAGCCCTGGGCTCCCAGATTAGCAGGAAGCCTGCTTCTCCCTCTCCTGCTCCCCCTGCTTGTGTTCCCACCAAAAAAAGGTCAGAAAACTTTTAGGAGAAAACAGGTGGGGGCGCCTGGGTGGCTCAGTGGGTTAAACCTCTGCCTTTGGCTCAGGTCATGATCCCAGGGTCCTGGGATCAAGAGCCCCACATCAGGCTCTCTGCTCAGCAGGGAGCCTGCTTCCCCACCCGCCTCTGCCTGCCTCTCTGCCTACTTATGATCTCTGTCTGTCAAATAAATAAATAAATAAAATCTTTAAAAAAAGAAAAAAGAAAACAGGTGTAAATCTTTGTGACCTTTGATTAGGCAACAGTCTCAAGATATGATACCGAAAGCACAAGAAACAAAAGAAAAGATAAACCGTGCCTTGTCAAAATTGGAAGGGTTTGTGCTGATGATATCACCAAGAAAGTGAAGACAACCCACAGAATGGGAGAAAATATTTGCAAATCATATATCTGATATGAGACTAATATCCAAAATATATAAAGAACTCCTACAACCTTGAAAATATTATACTAAGTGAAATAAGCCAGTCCCAAAAGATAAATACTGTATCATTCCACTGATACGAAGTATCTAGAGTATCAAATTCAAAGAAACAGAAAATGGAAAGGTGGTTGCCAGGGGCTGGAGGGAGAAGATGGAGAGGTATTTAATGGGTACTTCAGTTTTGCAAGATGACAAAGTTCTGGAGATGGGTTGCACAACAACATGCATATGTTTAACACTACCAAAGGATACAAATGCACTTAGAAATAGTTAAGATGATAAATTTTATGTTATGTGTTTTTCTTGACCACCAAAAAAATTAAAATAATTTTTTTTAAAGAACTTTTTTTTTTTTTTTTAAGAGTTATTTAGGGGCACCTGGGTGGCACAGTTGGTGGAGCGTCTGCCTTTGGCTCAGGTCATGATCCCTGGGTCCTGGGATCAAGTCCCCCATTGGGCTCCTTGCTCAGGAGGGAGCCTGCTTCTCCTTCTGCCTGTTGCTCCCCCTGCTTGTGCTCTCTTTCTCTCTGACAAATAAATAAATAAAATCTTAAATAAAAATTATTTTTAAAAATAAAAAATAAAAATAAAAAAGATGTATTTATTTATTTAAGAGAGAGAAAGAGAGCATACTTGCAGGAGGTGGGGAGAGGGGGCACAGGTAGAAAGGGAGAGAAATCCAAGCAGGCTCCCCGCTGAGAGTGAAATCCCACCCAGGGCTCCAACTCACAACTCAATCTCATGACCCTGAGATCAGTACTGGAGCCAAAACTAAGAGTGTCCACCCAGGCACCCATAAGAAGAAATGAATCTTACAAATGAATGATAAGGACAAGTAATTCTACTAAAAATGGGTACATGTTTGAATAAACATTCTTCCAAAGGCAATGTCAAATGAGCAATTAGTACACGAAAATATGCTCAACATCATTAGCCATCGAGGAAATGCAAATCAAAACCACAATTAGATATCCTTTCATACCCACTGGGGGACCATGATCAGTATTAGGTGTTGGCGAGGATGCAGAGAAATTGAATGCTTGTACATTGCTGGTGGAATGTGAAATAGAAGGACTGCTTTGTAAAAGTCTGCTGGTTCCTCAGATGGTTAAATAGAGTTCCTTCAGGACCCAACAGCTGCCCTCCTCAGTATGCACCCCAAGAGAACTGAACACATGTCCACACAAAGTCTTTTTCAAGAATGCTCACAACATTATGATAATGAGCCCCCAAAATGGAATCAGCCCCAAAATACCCATCAACTGATGAACAGAGAAACTGTGGTACATCCACACCATGGAATATTACTGAGCCCTGAAAAGGAGTGAAACGTTTATACAAGCTACAATATGAAAGAACATTATGCTAAGTGAAAGAAGCCAGTTATGAAAGACCACAAACCTATGATTCCCTGTACAGGAAATGTCGAGAACTGGCAAATCCTCCGAGACAGAAAGCAGATTAGTGGTTGCCAAGGTGCTGGGGGAAGGGGAAATGGGAAGTGACTAATGTGGGTAGAGTTTCTTTTTGGGGTGATGAAACTGTTCTGGAATTAAACTGTTCTGGAATTGGTGTGCAATTTGGTGAATACATTAGAGCCATTGAATTGTACAACTGTAAAAGGGTGAATCTTATGGTATGTGGATTATATCTCAAGGAGGCGTTGAGGGAGGAGAGAAATCTGGGACCCGAAGAAGCACAACACTGAAAGATTGTGTGTGGGAGAGATTCCCCCAAGGAGACTAGGAGGGAGAGAGCAAGAGGTAGAAAGAACACTAGGGGTAGGGGTTGTCATGGAAGCCCAGGGAGTGTGTCAAAAGGAGGAATGGGAATCAGTGGTTTGCTGCGAGGCAAGTAGGAGGAAGACTGAAGGCAGTCGCTTCAGCAGCAAGGACAGAATGGGTCCCTTCAGTGGGGCAGTGGGGTAGTGGAGTGGTGGGGGGGTGGGGTATGAATCCAGACTCAGGTGCTAAAGACCTGCTCCTGCTTCCTCCCTCCCAGGCCGGTGACCGCACCCCAGGGACGGCAGTGAGGACAGGTCTCTGAGTACAAGCGGGGATGTCGTTGAGCTCAAGTCATGGACCGGCTTGAGCTCGAATCCTAGAATCCTACTGCCTTCCTCCCGTGAAAGTCGGCGGAGATGCCGAGACGCCGGAGGACGGGAGAAGGTTCCCTGCGGGGAGAGCGCTGCCATCGCCCGCAGCCTCACTGCCGGGGCCAACCCCCACCCCAACCCCCACCACGGCGTCCTCACCTGCCGCTCCTCCCCGCCTGGCGCAAGAGCCGCAGCCCGAGAGGCACCGTCCATTTTCGGCGCCTGCCTCGGCAGGGGCTGGGAAGCCCGGGGTCACCCGGCGCCAGAGGGCGGCCACACCCAGAATTCCAGCCCCACAAGGAGCGCCAGCTCCCGGAGGCGGCCGGGCGCCAGGGATCCCGCCCACCGGCCCAGCCCAACCTCCGAGTGGGCCGATGGGCCGATGGGCCCTGAAGCCTGGACAGCAAAAGGGGACGTAGACGGGGCGGGAGATGCTGCCCCGAGTGCAGCTGCCCCGCTGCACTTCCCGGCCTCTCCGAAAAAGGATCCAAGCGCCCCCTCATCCGAGGTCCCATTTGGGATCGGTGTCCAGCACCCAACCTGGTAGCTGGCCCGTATTTGAGACGGCCCAAAGCAGGGTCTGGCTAGTGCCCTGCCGAAGGCTCTGGACAACTGGGCTCCCCCAGACTGTGCTGCAGTGAAGGGTTCAGATTCCTGAGCGATGACCTAGTCTTATGCGGCTTGCTGGGTTCTGGGACCTCTTCCTCCAGGGAGAACTCCAGATTGTCTGACATCCCTAGGAACGCCTGCTCTCACCCCTATTATTCAACAATGTTCTGGACGTTCTAGCCATTGCACAAAAGCAAGAAAAAGAAAGAAAAGGTTTAGACACTAAAAAAAGAGAAATTTTCTTATTTATTTATTTTTCAAGTAAGTTCTACATCCAAAGTGGGGCTTGAACTCAGGACCCAGAGAAGAAGAGTGGCATGCTCCACTGACTCAACCAGCCAGGCGCTCCCCCCAAAAGAGAGAATTTTTATTTTAAAGATGATAAATTATCTAGAGAATACATAATCAACTAAAAAAAACAAACAAACCCAAGAACAAAAACAAAAGAAAGTGGCACAGACATTCTTATATTTAGGCAGTAGACTAGGCAGAGCTTTGGTGGGGTAGACACATACTGAGTTCTTAGGGAGTATATTATTCTAGGGGTTATAAGGACAAAAGTCATAAAAGTAGTTTCTCCGTAGATCCACAGAAAAAAAAAGTTATATATATATATTTATATACTTCATACATATACATATACATATATATATATGAAATATTTGGTAAAATGATTCTATTCACATGGAAACAACACATATAAAATACCTAAGAATAAACTTTTAAAATGTTGAAAGTCCATGAGAAGAAAACCACAAACCACAAACCACAAACCTTTTTTAAAAGACATAAAAGAAGACTTGAATAAATGTTCTTGAGTAGGAAGATTCAGAGTTTTAAAGGAGAGAATTTATCTCAAATTTAATCCAAGGGCTTGCCTTACCAGATGTCAGAACAAACTACAAAGCTATAGCAATCAAAATACCAGGGTATTCATAGGAAACAAACTGAGGGTTGTTGGAGGGGAGGGGGGTAGGGGGATGGGGTAACTGGGTCACGGGCATTAAGGAGGGCAGTTGATGTAATGAGCACTGGGTGTTCTATGTAACTGGTGAATCACTGACCTCTACCTCTGAAACTAATAATGCCCTGTATGTTAATTAACTGAATTTAAATGAAATTAAATTTAATTTTAAAAAACCAAAATACTATGGTATTTACTGGCTTAGGAAAGATGAACAGATACTAACAAGGAGTCCAGAACATGATCTATGGCTATCTGGGAATTTAGTACACGATAAAGAAGGTGTTCCAAATAAGAAAGCGAAGAATGGATTGTCCAATAAATGGTATTGGGGCACCTGTGTAGTTCACACCATTCACAAAAATTAATTCCAAGGAGAGTAAGCATCCAAACATTTTCTAAATCAATAAAGAACTAAAACAAAATAGAGGAGAGTATTAAAATATTAGGAAAGGTTTTTTTTAAAGATTTCATATATTTATTTGACATAGAGGTAGCAAGAGAGGGAACATAAGCAGGCGGAGTGGGAGAGGGAGAAGCAGGCTTCCCACTGAGCAGGGAGCCTGACAAGGGGCTCGATCCCAGGACCCTTGGATCATGATCTGAGCTGAAGGCAGACACTTAACAACTGAGACACACAGGCACCCCAGGAAAGATTTTCCTAAGCAAGATATAAAGATTTTTCTAAGCAAGATATAAAACCCAGAACACATAAAACACATAATTGCATAAAAAGTAAAAACTTTGTACATCAAAATTTGAACAAATTCTTAAACATAAAATGAGCTCATCCATGTCAGTAAGAGGGAGTAAATGATCTAATAGAAATGCGACCAAAGGGGCGCCTGGGTGTCTCAGATGTTTGAGGGTCTGCCTCCAGCTTGGGTGATGATCCCAGGGTCATGGGATGGAGCCCCATGTCAGACTCCCAGCTCAACAGGGAGCCTGCTTCTCCCTCTCCTTCTGTCTCTCCCTGTGCTCTTGTTCTCTCTGTCTCTCTCTCTCTCAAATAAATAAATAAAATCTTTTCAAAAATAAATATATATAAAATAAAAATAAAATAAAGTGAGCAAAGAATATTGAACCGGCAAGTTATAAAAGAAGAAATAGTTTTCATAACTATATTATTGGCAAACACTTAAAAATTTAGAGTGCTCAGTACCACCAAGGATGTGTTACAAATCTACAGATCCTTTGATCCAAGAACTCCATCTCACAGAATTTGGCATAAAGAAATAAATGGACAAGTAGGCAGAAATTTATATTTGTATATTTAACAATTATGATGAAAAACTGGAAATACCTAAATAATATTCTATCAATATCATAGATTCCTATGCAGTTGACTAAAATAGGGGGGTATCGCTACATGGGCTCATAGAGGAAAAAGACCCAAAATGTGTTGTTTAGTGAAACAACTTTTAGTGAAAAGTAGGTACAGATTAGTAAGTAAGATATAATGAATCCATTTATAAAATGGATTCTATACCAAAAGGCATATATCAAACAACAGTGACTATATCTTGTCTGAGAATTATAGGGTGATTTTTGCTCTTTTTAAAAAAGATTTTATTAATTTATCTGACAGAGAGAGCGAGAGCGCCCACACACACAAGCAGGGGGAGTGGGAGAGGGAGAGGGACAGGGAGAAGCAGGCTCCGGGCTGAGCAGGGAGTACAGTGTGCGGATTTATCCCAGGACCCTGGGACCATGATCTGGGCTGAAGGCAGATGCTTAACCCACTGAACCACCCAGGCGTCCCCAATTTTTTACTCTCTTAATTTCTCTTTTATTTAAACTTATTAGAAGCATGTAATACTTTCAAAATCAGCAAAACACAATAGATTGTTCTTAATATTTAAAATAAAAGGTAGAAATGATATCTTCTTTTATACTTAGGAAACGTCAAAGGCTTTAAAGTTTAATAATACCTACTGTTGATCAACATGCTGATCAACGGGCAGTCTCACCCACTACTGTGTGGCAGGGGAGTGCGACAATAGGTAGATACATTTCATATGCAGACACCCGTCAGACCCATAAATTCCACCCCTAACAATTCATTCTTAGAAAATAACTGGACACAAATTTAAATGTATAAGAATGTTCACAGGACTGTAGTTAGAAGAAAAAAAGAACAATAGCGCAGGAACAAATTGTGGTTTATTCAGGGATGAAAGGCTATGTAACAATTAAAATGATATTTATCAGGTTAATTAGCAAAACTAAATCTATAGGAACATGAAAGGATAGCATTACATAACATTCATAACATTGGGAAAAACATTACATAGAAAAGTATGCATAATAAAATATATGTGGGAAGGATAGGATGGTCACCAAAATATCAACAATATTTTTCTCCATGAGTTGGGATTTAGGTGTTATTTATTTTCTTTTCTGTATACTCTGCCTGAATTTTATGATCACAATATACTATTCTCATTTGGTGGAAAGAATAAAAAGGAAGAAAAAGGATACAGCAAGAAAAAGACTTTTTTCAAGGGCACAGCAATATTAATAGATACTTCTGGTACTCCAAATTTCTAAAACCTCATTCTTCTTACATGAAGACGCTTAGAATCCAACAGAAAAAGAAATCTTGATTTAAAAAATTACCTTTGCCAGTGGAATCTGAGGAAGGTCAACGGGTCATACAATATCAACTTTCTGGTTGAGAGACCATGGTGCTCTCCTTACGCAGGATGTTACCACTGGGAGAAACTGAGTGGAAGGTACATGAGATCTTTGTATTATGTCATAATATTGTATGTGAATCTACAATTACCTCAAAATATAAAGTTTATTTCAGAAAAATAAACTTTGCACCTTCAAAAGGAAAACAGACCAAGATTTCTTAAGGCTGCGTCTGGCTCATCAGAGGTCTGGTTTCAGATTCTCAAAGCTGGAAGCACCGCAGAGAAACTAACTTTGGTGAGCACCTACTGTGCCTCAGACCCTTACATGGCAGGCCGGAGAACCTTTGAAGCCAGCAGGATGTGACTCTGTTTTACGGATAGAGAGAGGGAGGCTCAGAGCCAGTAGTAACTCGGTAGTGGAGAAAAGACTTGAATCCAGGTCTGTCGCTCAGCCTCTTCCAATTGTTCTATCATAGTTCATCCATATCTGAGAATGACTTACAAGAAGAACATAAACAAAAACTGAAACTCCTGGGTGGCTCAGTCGGTCAAGAACCTGCTTTCAGCTAAAGTCATGATCCCAAGGTCCAGGGATCAAGCCCCCTGTGGGGCTCCTTGCTCAGCAGGGAGCCTGCTTCTCCCTCTGCCTCTTGCTCTCCCTGCTTGTGTTCTCTTTCTCTCTTTCTGACAAATAAATAAAATCTTGGAAGGAAGGAAGGAAGGAAGGAAGAAGGAAGGAAGGAAGGAAGGAAGGAATCTTGTTCAGCATTATCCACAGAAAAAAAGAAAGAAAGAAAGAAAGAAAAGGAAAGGGGGAAGGAAGGAATAAATCTCATTCAGTGTTATCTATATCAAGCAGCTTGGTATAAGGAAATAAATAGTCCAGTGGGTGGTGGGGGTGGGGAGGTAAAGTTGCAATCAGGCACAAGAAATTTAAAAATGTGTGCCTACATGTGAGTATCATCCTTGAGGTGTGTCATGCAGAAAGTTCTGTTAGAATGTTCTTTTCAACACCTGAATGGACCTCGTTGTAACTAGTGATCCTTCACCAAGGAACAAATCTTTGTCATCCTGTTCCTTCCTTTTTTTTTTTTTTTTAAAGATTTTATTTATTTAATTGACACGCGGAAATCACAAGTAGGCAGAGAGGCAGGCAGAGAGAGAGGAGGAAGCAGGCTCCCTGCTTAGCAGAGAGCCCGATGCGGGGCTCGATCCCAGGACCCTGGGATCACGACCTGAGCCGAAGGCAGAGGCTTTAACCCACTGAGCCACCCTGGCGCCCCATCCTGTTCCTTCCTTGATAAAACTAGATCTCCACGGATGGTGCTATACCTCAGTGACCAAAGAGCTGAAGAAAGGACATTCTTTATAGAAAGATTCAAGCTAGGGGCGCTTGGGTGGCTTGGTCAGGAGAGCATGCAACTCCTGATCTCAGGGTTAGGGTTAGGGTTAGGGTTAGGGTTAGTTCCAAGGGTCAAGCTCCATGCTGGGGATAGAGATTAGTTAAAAATTGCAAAGAAAAAAAAAAAGAAGAAGAGATGGAAGGGGAACCTATAGATTACAAAAGATTATAGAGACATAGATATAGAGATTCAGTATGTTAACCAGTTGTTTAAACCTCATTCAGATCCTTATTAAACTAAACAAATGGTACAAAGACGTTTATGAGACAATGGGGGAAATTTAAATGCTAACTTGTTGGTGATTTTAAGGAGTTATTTTTTTAGGTGTGGTAACAGTATTGTAGTGATGCTTTTTAAAGGCTTTATCTTTGGGGCGCCTGGGTGGCTCAGTTGTTAAGTGCCTGCCTTTGGCCCAGGTCATGACCCCAGGCCCCACATTGGGCTCCGTGAGCAGGGAACCTGCTTCTCCCTCTCCTGCTTCCTCTGTGTTCTCTCTTTCAAGAGAGAGAACACACTTTCTCTGTGTGGTCTCTTTCAAGTAAATAAATAAAATCTTAAAAAAAATAAAGGCTTTGTCTTTTATAGATACACATTGAAATAGTCGTGGATAAAATAATATCTTAGATTTGCTTCAAAATAATCCAGGATTGAGAGAGGAGGAAGGTACATATGAAACAAGGTTGGTCCATAACTTGGTCATTTTTGAACCTGGGTGATGGGCACATCCTGCTTATTATACTATTCTCTCTAATTATACTATTATACTCTCTCTTATTATACTATTCTCTTTCTTTATATATGTTTGAATTTTTCTACAATAAAAGGATTTAACGATGAAAAATATAAGCATTTTTCAACTTGTTTGGTAGTCAAGGAAGCCCAGTATGAATATCAATTCTTAGGTAATGTCGCTGGGTTAATTTTGTTAAAAAAAAAAAAAAAAAGATTTCTGGGGTGCCTGGGTGGGTCAGTTGTTAAATGTCTACCTTTGGCTCAGTTCATGATCCTGGTGTCCTGGGGTTGAGCCCGCATTGGGTCCCCTGATCAGTGGTGAGCCTGCTTCTCCCTCTCCCACTCCCCCTGCTTGTATCCCTTCTTTCACCGTCTCTTTCTCTATGTCAAATAAATAAATAAAATCTTTAAAAAAAAAAAAAAGATTTATTTATTGGGCACCTGGGTAGTTCAGTCAGTTAAGTGTCTGCCTTCAGCCCTGGTGGTGATCCCTGGGTCCTGGGATTGAGCCCCACATCGGGCTCCCTGCTCAGAGGAGAACCTGCATCTCTCTCTCTCTCCCTGTGCCTGCCATTCCCTCTGCTTATGCTCTCTGTGTCAAATAAATAAAATCTTTTTAAAATATTTATTTATTTATTCCAGAGAGAGCAAGTGAGAACGTGTGCATGGGCAGGGGGAGGGGCAGAGGGAGAGAGAGAGAGAGAGAGGAAGCAGACTCCCACTGAGCAGGGAGCCCGACATGGGGCTCGATCCCAAGTCCCTGAAATCATGACCTGAGCGGAAACCAGGAGTCAGACACTTCACCAACGGAGTCACCCAGGCGCCCCTGTCGCTGGGTTGTTTTAAAATAACATTTCTGGACAGTCCTTCAAAATTCAAAAAAAATTTCTTTTCAGGACTTTTTTAAAAAATTTATTTGTCAGAGAGAGAGGGAGAGAGAGCGAGCGAGCACAGGCAGACAGAGTGGCAGGCAGAGGCAGAGGGAGAAGCAGGCTCCCTGCCCAGCAAGGAGCCCGATGTGGGACTCGACCCCAGGACGCTGGGATCATGACCTGAGCCGAAGGCAGCCGCTTAACCCACTGAGCCACCCAGGTGTCCCCAGAAATTATTTTTAAATAGCATTTTGTGTGGCCCGGGTTGGTATGGGTAGGTTTTGAGTAATCCAGTAAATGTTGACACCTATTAGAAACATTTAAATTTTTTTTCCACAGAAGAGAGAGAGAATATCCTTAGGACTGGTCACGGTTGTTCGCTGAGGCATACCACCCAGGCTGCTCCCAGAGAACAAGAGGGATGCCAAAGAAATGAAAGGCCGGTTGGAGGGACGCCTGGGTGGCTCAGTTGGTTAAGCGGCTGCCTTCGGCTCAGGTCATGATCCCAGTGTCCTGGGATCGAGTCCCGCATCCCACATCGGGCTCTTTGCTCAGCAGGGAGCCTGCTTCTCCCTCTACCTCTGCCTGCCACTCTGTCTGCCTGTACTCACTCTCTCTCTCTGACAAATAAATAAATTTAAAAAAAAAATTTAAAAAAAAAAAAAAAAGAAATGCCGGTTGGATTTTGGCAATTATTTAATATACCATTGCTGCGCCACATCAACCTGCTAGGAAGAAATGGAATTTGTGTTTGATTTAAACGAATTCTTTTTTTTTTTTTTTTAAGATTTATTTATTTATTTGACAGAGAGCACAAGAGGGTGAGGATGGGGTTGGGGAGAGGGAGTGACTTGAGCAGACCCCGCACTGAGTGTGACACGGGGCTCCATCACAGAACCCTGAGGTCATGACCTGAGCCCAAACCCAGAGTCAGATGCTTTGCCCACGGGCACTTGGCAGGCTCAGTCCATAGAGCATGTGACTCTTGATCTCAGGGTTGTAAGTTCGGCCTCCACTTGGGGTGTAGAGATGACTTTTAAGTAAAAAAAGAAAAAAAAAAAAAAAGAAAGAAATAGTGGCAGCCAGAAACACGTCTGTTTAAAAAACTCACCTTGTGATTTTCTAAGAGATATTAAACATCAGCTGAGGAAACATGCGGTTACGACTAGGACTCAAAGAGCGGTTCAGTCTCCACGGGTTATTAAAACTCCTGTCCTAAACAAGGACCAAGCATTTTTTTCTTTTTCAAAGATTTTATTTATTCATTTGAGAGAGAGAGAGAGAGCACAAGCAGGGGGAGAGGCAGAAGGAGAGGGAGAAGCAGGCTCCCCACTGAGCAGGGAGCCCGATGTGGGGCTGGATCCCAGGACATGGAGATCGTGACCTGAGCTGGAGGCAGACGTTCAACCATCTGAGCCACCCAGGCGCCCCAGGACCAAGCATTTCTAAGCCAGTAAAAATGTGTAGCTGTGGCAAGGAGAAGGGTGGAAACAGCTTACCCTAGAGAGGCTTACATTCTTGGGGAAAAAAAACCTTCCTTCTGGAATCTATGCTATAACATGCAGGTACTCCTTGGGGTGGGGTAGGGGGCAGTTACTGCTCATCACATAGAAAGTTCCGTTCCTGGGGGCCTCTGCTCTCCCCTCCTCCTTCCTTTCCTACATGAGTAAACACCTGGGGGTTTCATCAAAGCTTCAAAGATTGGTGACGACAGAGAGTGACAGATTGATGCCCTGCAGCCTGGGTGAACAGCAGCACAGTGGCCCAGAGCGACTTCATGCCAAATTTAACCTTGGTACCAGAGGCAGTGGCAGAAATGTAGGGGCCTATGTTCACTTTTCAGGAAAGGAGAAAAACAAGTTATTTCCTGGTGTCCAAACTCAGACACTGGACACTGGACCAAGTGGAATGCTGTTCCGTTTTCTATTTCATGGGTGTCTCTCTCTCTCTCTCTCTCTCTCTCTCTCTCTGTGTGTGTGTGTGTGTTTATTAAGTGAGTTCTATGCCCACTGTGGGGCTTGAACTCATGACCATGAGATCAAGGGTCATGTTGCTCCACCAACTGAGCCAGCCGGGCATCCCTTGATTTCATGGACTTTCTGTAGGGAGTCATAGCAAAGAAGAAATTATGTGAAGAAATAAAATACCATCAGAAATTGAGGGGAGGGGCACCTGGATGGCTCAGTGGGTTAAAGCCTCTGCCTTTGGTTCAGGTTGTGATCCCGGGGTCCTGGGATCGAGCCCCGCATCGGGCTCTCTGCTCAGCAAGGAGCTTGCTTCCTCCTCTCTCTCTGCTGCCTCTCTACCTACTTGTAATCTCTGTCTGTCAAAAAAATAAATAAAATCTTTAAAAAAATTTTTTTAAATAGAAATTGAGGGAAAATCGAGGCAAAATAACAGAATCACTGAATGAAATCATAGAGAACACCCTTGGGAGCCTACAATCCAATTTCCTTACCTTATGATGATGGCAAAGCAGACCCAGAGAGGGGACCTGACTTTCCCCAAGTCTCAGCAAAATAAGAACAGCATGAGCCTTAGAACTCACTTCTGATTCCCAGAGCAAGGCTCTTTGTGCTGGTCCGATAAATACAGTATGTGGCATTGCTGGGGGGTGGGGGGCCGGGCAAAGCCACAGCTTCACCAGGTTAAGGACTGGGCAGAGCCCCCCACGAAGGCATTTGGAAGAGCTTCAGGGAGGCTGGCTGGCATAAACCCATCCTGAGTCCTGCCGACCCCAACCTCAGGGGGTCATCGTAGGTGGGAGAACTGGCACACAGGTCTTTCTGGTCTGCATTAAGGCTCTTGAGGGAGGACTCACCCAAGTTCAGAAATTTGAAAGCAACCTGGAACATCAAGGCACGGATTGGCCCAGGCTGTCCCCTCTAGGCTAATTCCCAAATTTCTCACTTAGGCAAGTCAGGAAGAACTTCAACTTGGTCCTAGCCCAAACTCTGGTGGAGGCTTGGTGGCAGCCTCTATCAGCTTTGCCCTCTAGACCTGTCCATTTGCCCCAGAGATGCTCACCGCTTACGTGGTCCTATCAAACTGCAACCTCAAACCATGTCTGTCAGCATGGCTGGACTCTAGCCAACATAATCAGAGGACTGGGGAGAGGTCATACTGACCCCCTCACTGCAGGACGGCAGGGACACCCTCTCTACACCACCTCTCCCTGCAACCCTATAAATCTTTTAAAGGAGCTGGACCTTGGAGCCAGCTAGAGGTGTACCTGGGGCAAAGACTTCACAGATTGTCAGGGCCCTCTCTTATTCCCTAAGATCCTGACACCCCACAAGGATGGGGCACCCTTAAACAACCATGAGGAGTGGGGAGACAGACCAAGTAAGGGCAAATGATGCTGGGTAGAGACCCACCAGCCTCTGAAAACAGGGCAGAGGGAGCCCCTGAGGATTCAGCCAGTTCCATGAACCTGTGTAGAGTGGGCACAAGACTCACCCACTCACCCTACCTTCCCCAGTGCTAGCCGGCCAGGGGAGCCAGGCCACCCTTCAGAGCTCACACTGTGGGGGTTGGGATCTGGGCAAGCGTAAGAACTTGTTACAGCTTCATTCACTGCCTCTGTCTTCCCTAAATAATCCCACCAGCAGCACCCAAGACCTCAAGGTGCAGAGGACACAGTTCTTGCTGTCACGTGAAACACCACGTTCAGCCTGCCCAACCTCCTTGCCCCTTTCCCAGCCACAGGAACTTTCCTTCCTCCCAAAGAGGCTTTGGATCAGATCTCCAGGCTGAGAGACCGGCCCCAGCGCGCCGGATCCGGACGGGCCTGGAGCACGGGCGCGGCTGCGTCGTGCCGGGACAGCTCCACGCTGCCTCCTGGGCCGCCGCGGGCCACTACAATTGCAGACCCGGCTGGGAGAAGAGAGAGGCTGACCCCTCCGAGGGCCCGCAGGGAAGCGCCAGACTTCGGGTGAGGGCAGTCAGGACGAGGGGATCGGTTTGGCTGGGGCATGAATGAGTGAGTGAATGAATGAATGAATGAATGAGTACACGAATGAATGAACAGCGATGGTGGCGGAGACGCACCCACCCACGGAGGGTGCCCATCCTGATGCCGCCCCGGACTTTTCTCATCCCCCAGCGCCCACAGCGGGGCCATCTGCCCCCTCGCCAACACCTCGCAGCCCCCGGAGGAGCCCGGGCCCGCGCAGCGCAGCTCTGGAGCGGAGCCCAAACTCCCGCGGCCGGGAAGTGCCTGCCCCGCGGCCAGAATGTGCCTAGGCGTAGGGCGCCCCGAGGCCGCCTCGTCCCGCCGGGCAGCGTCCTCTCGAGGCAGCCTCCGGTACCCTCCACCCCCCGCCCCGCCGCCGAGCCCAGCCCGCGAGCCTCAGCCCCCTACCTGCCCGCCTCGGAGGCCTCGCCCCGGCTCAGAGCGGTCATCGCGGCGCCTCCAGCAAGCGCCGCGGAACGCGCGGCCAGACCCGGAGCCCGTCGGCCCGCCTCCGCCCCCGCCCGCCCATTGGCTGCTCGCGCGGGACAAGCCCCGCCCATTGGCTGCTCGCGCGGGACGGGCCCAGCCCATTGGCCGTTCCTCCGCCGCTTCTCTGCCCCGATTCTACCAGTACCTCCAGACCCGCAAGTCCCGTTGGCCCGGGCCTGGGTCTTCACCTCCTGCCCCTCCCAGCAGAGGCCTTGGGTCCTCTCCAGGTTCTTCCTCCTCTGCCCTACCGCAGCCAACTGCAGCAACCGGTTCTCGTCCTTCTCTAAAGCCTCCCGACTCTGAGCTCCAGGGTAAGTTTCAGCTTCTCCCCACAGCACCGACGGGACAGCAGTTAGGGAACATATGACATTTTAAACAGGATAGTCGGGAAGTTGGACAGCCCGGGAGGCGGAATGCTCTTGCGCATTTTTCCGAGTGGGGTCCTGGGGAGGGACTGATGGCCAGAAACCAAGTGGTAAAGCTGAGTGGCCAGATGAGCCAATATGCTGGGCCTTGAGAATGAGGCCAAAGCCCTATTCCTGGAGCCCACCCGACCTTCAAGTCCAGTGCCTCCTCTCACCAGGTAGGGCTTGGTTCTTGAGGGGTCCAGAGAAGTAAGGTGCAAGCCAGATTTCGTTCCCTTCCTAAACCTCTCTGGACCCCTTGGCCCTGTTTTGTCATGGAAGGGGGGAGGGTATTGGCAGACAGTGGGGCACAAAGGGAGCCCAGAGAGAAATATTCTGAGCAGAACCTGGTGTTCTACAGTGCCCTTACTAGGGACATCTGCTGGTGAAGATCTAACCCAGCAGAGCAGAAGGGGGAGGCCTTGTCGCTGCCCTCTCCTCTTTGGTCCAAATAAGCCAGTAAGATGTCCCAGCTGAGGCTCTCAGACCCAGCTACCGCCTCCTCAGGGTGCTGAAGGGGTACATATCTCTAGACAGTCATCTTCTCCTGTTTTCCCAGCACCTCTGTACCCCACAGAGGACAGGAGGGCAGGTGGCCTGGGTCACCACACAGAAGTGACCACCTGGAGGTGCAAGGTTCTTGCCGTTTTCGCTCTACTCGGAGGGTGGGTTTCATCCTCACCCCACCCCACCCCCATCAGAAAGAGAGGAACCGGGTGCTTCAGCTGTTGTTTATTGACACACAGGTAGGCTCTATAGCAACGGGCCTGGAGGCGGCTGCAGTAGTGGGGAAAATGGAGGGTGGAGTGTGCCTGCAGCGACAGCTGAGTGTAGGAACAGACGTGCACAACGCACAAGGGGGGAGTGGGGGAGACTGAGGGGGCTGGAGGAGCAAGTAAGGGCCCGAGCCAGCCTCCTTAAACTGGAACCACTGCCCTATGCTGCTACTCTTGCTGGCGGTCTCTTGACCCCAGGCCAGGACTGGGAGTTCTCTGAGCATGTTTTCTACAGGAACCGAATGGAGTACACAAAGGAGGAGAAGCAGGAGCTGTTGCCCTCCGTGTTAAGCTCCAGGGCTTCTAGTCCTGCACCCTTCCTTCGTCCCTTGCTTGGGTGAGGTCACAACGATGTGCAACCCAGCTCTGGGTCACCTCACCCGAACAGGGTCCTAAAAAACAGTCATGTTTTACAGGGGCATTCAGCTTCCCTGGCATCCCAGCCCACCAGTGCCACGTGACAGCCCCCAAGTGAGCACTACAAGCATTGCTGGCCTAATGGATGGGGTGGGGGAAGGGGATGGGACAGGGGCTGGGGGAGGGGCTCTGGGGCCCATCACGGCACAGGCACAACACGCATGGTGTTGGTGAAGCCGGAGCCGGGGCGCCACCCAGTCAGCACAATGACCACGTCGCCCTTCTTGAAGAAGCCTCGGGCCTTGCCTGAAGGAAGAGAAGAAAGGTTGGTGAGTGAAAGCCACGCCAGTCAGGTATGCATGCACCTAGCTGACCGCTCCGCAGCCGGAGGTGCAAGCCGAACTGCGGACCATTACTTCTTCCCACCACAAGGTGGCGCGAGCCTCCCAGCCCAGGCAAAGCAGATGAGGGAGGCTGAGATACTTCCTTATCAATGGAATGGGAGAGTTGCCAGGGACCTTTGGACATCATTCATTTTACACTCTAGAGGGTGGAGTGCTTCCTCTCACATCCACTGACACCTCCTTTTATCAGGGACAAAGGCCACGAGTACATAATCTGTGTGTATGACACCCCACGGTGTAGAAGCCGTGGCTCTTTTTTTTTTTTTAAAACCCTCAGTAATGAGCAAATGCCCAAAAACAGACACCCCTGACTACCCAGGATCCTTTTTGTTTGAGGCCCCCCAGACTGGAAGAGAGAGAGGAGAGGAAGTTGGCAGCTCAGCCCAGAACTTCAGGGAATGGGAAGGAGGATTCAGAGAAGACTCCCAGGGAAGAGAGTGAAGATTCTTGTGCAGCCTAAAGTCTGCCTATTCCCCTTTCTGGAGGATTCTAGGGATATCAGTGCTCAAGCACCCTCCCCACACCCCTCCAGGCTCTAGCCCTTGCTCCCAGCCACGCACCAACATTCATGGCCAAGGTCACCCGAAGGTCCACGTCCTCAGCCCAGGCCTCCTGCACCGGGTCCTTACACACCACAGGGAAGATGCCACGGTACAGGTGGGCCTGGCGAGCAGTCTGGTGATTCCGGGTCACAGCAATGATGGGGGCACGGGGGCGGTATCTAGCCACCTGGTGAGCAGACCTGAAATGGGATGATAGACACGCAGAAGAGACCATTAAACGGTGTTCCAGAGCCACCCAGGATGCCCCACAGGGCCTTCAGCACCAGCTCACCCTCTAATCCAACTCACTCTGCCAGCACGAGACCCTGGCCATTTTAGCATGTACTTCCACGGCCAGGGCAGCCCGTCATCCTCTACCTCCCAAGGAATAGAATACGACCCTTCTTCCTATGCTATGCTACCCACCTGCCTTCCTCCCCTTCGTACAGCCCAGGGCCCCAGGATCATACCAACCCAGCATGGACAGTCTCACCCATTCACCCGACATGGCCTGTAGTTGGCAGAACCCCCTCCTCTGAACTTTTCCACCCTGGCAGATACAGCCCTGCCCAACCTCACCAGCACCCACTCTTCTTGCTGCCAGCAACAGCTACAAGCCAAGCAGCATGTAAATAGCACTGACTCCTGACATCTGTGAGGAACAGGGTAGAGCCCATCAGTCCCCCTGGGAATGTACAGTGTAAGCCTTCTCTCCTGCTGTGCCCTCTCCCCCGCCCACACGGCCACCCTGGCCCTGAAGCGGTCTCAGCAACCGGACTCGAGAGCCAAACCTGAGGATTTCTGAGCAAGGCTTCGAAATATGGGTGTTACCCAAGAGGCAAGACCAGGAGATGGGAAGGTTAGTGTGCGAGGCTCTCTGCCTGTGAAGGCTCCTCTGGAGGGTAGGGGGCCCCTTGGAGCCCCAGTGCCAGATGCTTCCTTGCACACAGACACTACCCTCGTGGTTGTAGATGTGTCTTGGGAGTTGGGGGGCCTTGCTTGCAGGACGCCCTGGGCCTTAGAAGGCAAGCTCTAAGGACACTCAACAGGGTCAGGGAAACTTAAGCCATGGCAGAGCAGAGGCCGCCCCTCTAAAGGCCTGGCCCCACACAAGGCTTTCAGAGGGAAGCAACTGCTGAAGTCGGGACTTGTGAGAGTGAAATCCCAGAAGACTGGAGCTAAAAATAGCAAACCAGCAAAGGCTGGACCTTTCCACAAAGGTCAGCCCTGATGGCGGGAGCTGTTTATCCCGAGCCCTCTGCTGAGGGCATAGACCTCATGCCCTAGTTCTACAGGCTGCCCCACCTGCCGCTCCTTGGTGCACGGCAACCCTGGAGTGTGGGGCAGCCAGCCTGACCCCCTCCACCCTTCCCTTCTAGGAGTCCCTCGTGGCCCTGGGGGCAGGGATGAGGAGCACACTCCCAGATGGGGGCAGTGACAGAGGCCAACTCCATGACCAGACAAGGAAGAGATCCCAGGTCCAAGGCCAAGCACAGGCCTCAGCTTGGTGGCACGGCACCAGAGTGCCAGCAAGACAATGTGGTGACCTTTCCTGGTCCTGAACCCACTTGCCTTTGGGACCCAAAGACAGACAGGGACAGATGCACCAACCAAACAGCACGTCGGGGAACAGCACGAATTTTCCAAACAGAACTTTTAAAGAGCACATGGTAGCTGGAAGGAACAAAACTGTCCACCTTTTACTTTTTTAAAAGATTGGCTTGTAAGTGATCAAATAAGCATTGTAGTCGGTCCATCTGTATGTAGTTCTGTAACTAAGTCTCTGATTTATCTCGAGGATGTAAACCCGCTTTGGATGCAAATGCTCCAACACCACTGGGGAGTGCTGCCTGGAGTCCTTCGGGCCCAGGTGGCAGGCCGAGGGGTCTTACCTGGGCTCAGGGCCCTCCGAGCCCCATTCAATGCACTGCTCTCAGGACGCCCACGGAAGGTGCCCCGGAGCAGGGCATCCCCTGGCAGCCGCTGCCACCTCCTACCTGCCGGACTTGGTGAGGACGATTATGGCCCCACTGCAGCACTTGAAGGAGGCCTCCACGGCGCCCACGGCGGCAGCTTCTGTGGGGTCGCTGGTAATGGGCGCCAGGCGGCGGAGTTCCTCAAATAATTGCAAGTGGTAGATGGCGGCCTCTGCCTCACGGGCAATCTAGGGGAGCAATATCCATCCAGAGGGACAAGAGGGGGACAGAGCTTTGTCAGAGCTGCGTCACATGGGAGAGGGAGAGGAAGAGTCGCACAGACAGCTGGTGAGGAACGTGGCCCTGCATGTGAGGCCAAGAGGAGGCCAACTGGTGGAGGGGCTGAGCTGAGCAAGATCAAAGCTCACAGGAACGAGTCCCTCACCAGCGGCCTGTGCCATCCACTGCACCTACCGAGCTGAGGGCCCTTTTGGTCCTGCCCTGCCCTGACCTCCCTGGCTGGCTTCCTGCAGAGAAGAGGACCGGAGCCCAGGCCCCAGTGGCAGGGCCCTAGCTGTCTTCTAGATCAGCTGGAGCAAGAGGCTGGTTATCCTGCGGAATTACCTGCCCTTGGGGCCCTACCTGCCAGACTCCGTCAGAACTATCAAAGCTGCTGCTAAACACTTATAAGAAGCCTCCACGCTGCCCATGGCCATGGCTTCCATGAGGTCTGTGGAGTGGCTCGAGCCTCGCACAAGTTCTTCAAACAGCTTGCGGTGGAACATGGCTGCCTCAGCCTCACGAGCTATCTGTAAGGTTTAGAGCGGGGAGGAGAGGCAAGAAGAGGGAAGGAGGAGGGAGAAAACAAGAGACAACACACGGAAAGACACAATGGGGAATTAATCAGAGGAAAGTGAATTAGGTTAATTGGCTAAATCTGTCCTTCATGCAGATGCAAAGAGGCAGCATGATGGAAAGCCCAGGCTCAGGGATGGGTGGAGAATTACCAGCATTGACTGCTTGCTGCTGCCCTCCCAGAGGAAAATTGGTTCTTCCCTTTGGGAAGGGGTTTTTGATTGGGGGCAGGGGCACAGGGAGACAACATGGCAGCAAACTCTAGCACTCGGCACAGAAACATGCCCAGGCTGGGCCCACGCCACTCCCTGGCAGGACCTGACCATGCTGCCTCATGACACAGCTCACAGGAAGGAACAGGCCCTCCCTCCTCACATGGCTGTCTGGTTACCGCAGGGCTGGGCGCCTGGCTTCCAGGCATGGGGCTGCTGCGAGCCCTTCCAGTGGCCGGCCGTGGGAACGCGCTGAGCAGCGCCGGAAAGCTGGGGTCAGACAGAGCCAAAGCCACGCAGCTTCACCGTGGTCCAAGCACAAAGGTGGGGAAAATGGCAGATTGGTGAGGGGCACGCGTAACAGCCATGTGAAGGGACAGATGCCTGTGGAAGCACACAGGTGAGTGCAACAGGACACTGGATTAAAATTTAAGGATTATCACAGTCATGAGAAAGCCATTCAGTTATTCACAGACCACCTGCTCAGAGAGCATCAAGGATCGGAAAAATAACGTAAGCTTCAGAGGTCTGTAACACAATCACCAGCATCTTAAGAGAATGGGGTGTGGGGAGAATCAGAACATCTCATTAACTTGACAGTAGAAGCAGGTATGTGGCAGAATTTACTAGGTTAAAGGTTTTCTTCCTCTAAGAAGGGACGGCATGCAGTCCAAAGGACAGGAGACGTGAAAAGGAAACAGAACCATACCTGAGATTACTAGCCCTTAGTTATGGGTGGTTAATGGCCTCAGATACAAGAGAAAGCAGTGGGTGGTTAAGAGAAGCTCTCGGCCAAGTGTTAACTGAGGGTGTGGAAAGGAGAGGCCTGCACCGCCTAGCCCAGAGCCCATCACTGATCTTCTGAGCAAGGCCATCCAAGCCTTTGGTGGTCTCTAAGGTGTCTGTTCAGAGGAAAGACTGGGATCCAGAAAAACAACAGGAGCTCAGAGGCCAGAGCATGATTCTTAGTCTTTGAGGCCAGTACAGGCCCCTGCTAGAGACCCGACCTCATCTCCAGCTAGACAAAGCCCTCTGTTACTGGAGAACACTGGCTCTGAAGCCTGCAGATCTGGGTTCAAACTGAGGCTGTATCATCACATAATCCTCCTCCATAAGCTGGGGTGATATCTATCACGCAGGGGATACGAAGATTACATCAATCTACAACCTAGTAATTGGACACACAGAGTGAAGGAGGAAAGGAAGAAATATTTTTTGGGGGAGGGGCTGTTTACATGTGGGGGACTGCAGGAGAGGGGCATCACACAAAGGGCACGGGGATCCTTTGCTGATGGGAAAGGAATAGGAAGGTCAAAGAAAAACCAGCTCAGGATCCGAGGCGAGTTTGCTGAGCTCACACACGTTATGAGCACCGACACTGGACCATTGTAAGAAAGTGAATTTGCAGCGCTGTCTCCTAGGCCTCAGGAGCCCTGGTAACTGAACCCTGGGTTAACACTTCACTGCATCTACAGCAGGACCAGACAGGGCTGGGGAGCTGAGAAGGAGCCAGGCAGTGGGACATGGCCAAGCTGAAGCGCCTTTAGAGCTAGCTGGCTGCGGGGGAAGGAAGGGCTGCCTCCAGGACCCTTCTGGATGCTCTCACACCAGGACCAGCAGGCTCGGTCTCTTCCCACCTGTATCGACTTGTGGACTTGCTGTCAGTCACCAAACCCCACCTTCTAGCCCGAGACGAGTGCAGCAGCTCAGCAAAGCGGGCCCTGCTGCTGGCGCCATGCATGCAAGGCCAGCTCTGTCACCTGCACGCCAGCTCAGTGCACCCAACAGCCTCTGCAAGCCCAGGGCCCCCAGCGGAGGCACCTAATGTGGGACAGGTGGGGACCCAAATGGAAGCCAGACAGGTGGGCTGGCAGGAGCCCAGGACCTTTCCCAGAACAGGACAGAGGCACCTGGGTCCTCTGGGCTGTCCAGAGAAAGGGGCAGATTCACAGCCTTAATGCCGGAAGTGAACTGTGTTAGGACAGATGGAGGAGAAGGACGCCTCCAAAACAGGAGGGAACAGGAGAGGGTGTGTGGGCAGGGAAGGCAGAAGAAAAAAAAACCAAGACACCCCTCTCCCCCAGCACACACCTCCTCACTCCTGTTGTGACTCAGAGGATCACAAAAGGTTGTCGGCACAGAAGCCTAAAGGGTGTTGCTCTGTACAGGAGCTCGCCTCTGCCCTGGCCCAGCCTGGCCCGGAGAACTCACCAGGTGCTGCATGCGCACCGCCTCGAGCGGGTAGTCCCCTTTGGCTGTCTCTCCAGACAGCATGATGCAGTCAGCTCCATCCAAGACCGCATTGGCCACATCACTGCCCTCAGCCCGGGTGGGACGGGGCTTCTTGATCATGCTCTCCAGCATCTGAGAGGACACAGAGCACAGTGAGATGCGGCCAGGGCGGCCTTCAGAGAGGAAGGACTACACACTGACTCCCTGGTGTGTGTGTTTGAGAGGTTGGGCGGGGGGGCGCGGGGCAGGATCCTGGGAAGAGACCAGGCAGCACCACCCCACGCCCCCCGCAAGCGTGTGAGCATGAAGAGAGGCACATGCCTGCGTCGCACAGATGACGGGCTTCCCGGCTCGGTTGCACCGCCCGATCATCATCTTCTGAGCAAGGAAGACCTTCTCTGCAGGAATCTCAATGCCTAGATCACCACGAGCCACCATGATGCCATCGCTGGCTTCCAGGATCTCATCAAACCTGCCAGAGGGGGGAGGAAGGGAGAGAGGCTCTATGGAACAAGGCCACAAGTACAGTGAGGCTCAGGAGGTTCTCCTACATTCTCAGACTCAGCAGCCCTTCACCAGGAAAGCCGTCATGACCTCACCCAGCTGAGGTGACAGAGTGTCCCAGCTACCTCTGTCTCCCAAGGCAGTTAACAGTTCCGCTAGCTGACCGTCTTTAGCACTAGTATGGGAACATCATCGAAGGGGCCGGGGAGAGGACAAGGTTTCTTCCAAAGCCCCGTGGGTTTGTTTCCTTTCCATCTGCATCTCCTGAGGCCCCTCTAAGGGCATCTCCCTACCATCGGCACTCCAGCCAGCACTTCCCAGGCGGAAAGAACCCGAGGCCCGCTGAATACTCCTGACACAAAGGTCTGTGGCCTTCCAGCCAAGGACACTTGAGGGCTGCTCCTTGAGGCAGCCCCCTCCCACCTGCTGAAGGCAAGAGGATGTGTGGCTTTGCCTGGCCTGCGGCCAAGGTCAGCTAGCATAACCCACGGACGACAGAAAGAGGACTCTGTGTTGCCTGGTACAAAGGACATCTACACAGAGCTAAGAACGGCAAGGTCAAACACTAGGTAGGGCCACTCCTCTCGCCCTCCCCAAGTACACACCTAATCCACGCGAGCAGATCTAGGGTTTTAGCTGTGCTGACTTATATTCCTAGTAGGGAGCCCAAGAGGAACAGATGTCACCAAGCTGGCCGTACTCATTGGCTCTGCCTGGGGATACTGGGGAGGTGGTGAAGTAGAGGGGGGCCCAGGCATACCGGAAGAGGCATGCACTTTCCTCCAGGAAGCCAGAGCCAGCCCAGTTATCAGGCCAGCTGCTCTCTACGTGAAGACAAGGACACCAGGAGCTTCCGCAGATCTCCCAGGTGAGGTGCCAAAAAAGAACCCCTTCGTAAGAGCCTGCCATCTTCCTTCCATTGGGAAAAATGATGGCAGAAGTGGAGGCTGGGGAGAAAGGTCCCTTTATTCCAGCAAAGCAGCGCTTCTGATCAGAAGGACAGCATGATGGCCTCTAACCCTGTGAGCACAGACCCCGTCCCCCTTCAACACTGGTCCCCGTGTCTATGGAATAATGTCAACCACCACTAGGGAGCAGTGGCATGCCAATCACCTGGGAAGATATATACTTTTTTTTCCCCTTAATACCAATGCCTTGGGGCCCCTGGCTGGCTAAGTCAGAAGAATGTGCAACTCTTGATCTCAGGGTTGAGGGTTTGAGTCCCACATCGGGTGTAGAAATTATTTAAACAAACTTTAAAACAAAAATAGGACCAAGTAAATAAATAAATACGAATACCAACAGCCATCTGCTCCCCTTCTTCAGGTGTTTGGACTGAGTAGGTCTGGCCTCAGCTAGAGAGTCTGTGTTTGGATGGGCAGGTCGCCAGGTCTAGGACCTGGGTATTCATGGGGTATGGTCTGCTTTTTGCAAAGCGAGGCTGGGGCTGAGGGAGGCAGGGGACAGAAGGGGCACTAACCTCTGAACTCCCTCGTGATTCTCAATTTTGCTGATTATCTTGATGTTCTTCCCTTTCTCTCCCAGGACCTTCCTGACTTCATGGACGTCAGATGCCTTGCGGATGAAAGATGCGAACACCATATCTACATCCTGCTCTACCCCAAATTTCAGATCCTGGATGTCCTTTTCTGACACAGCAGGCAGGTCCACAGCAGCCCCAGGGAGGTTCACACCCTTCTTGCTCCCCAAGGAGCCACCGTTCTCCACCTCTGTCACCAGGAAGTCAGCACCTGCGCGAAATTGGTGATGGGGGGGGCAGGGGCGGTTATGTTCAGAATTCAGATCCCAACTCACTACCTGCATAATCTTGGCCAAGTCGACTAACCCATCTGTGCCTGTTTCCCCACCTGTCAAATTGGGATAATAACTGCTCACGAGGTTGTTTTAAAATTTAAATGAGTTACCACGTAAAATGCTTAGCATAGTACCTGACTCTTAAATATTAGCTGTCATTCCCAGATAATTCCTGCACCTATCACACTGAGGGATGGAGGGAGGAAAGCAGAAAAGCATAAACAGTGAAGATGGGTAAAAATTTCAGATGCTCCCCGAGCGGGAAATAAAGTTGGACTGAAGTCTGTTTTAAAGCACAAGGAATTTGGGGCGCCTGGGTGGCTCAGTGGGTTAAGCCTCTGCCTTCAGCTCAGGTCATGATCTCAAGGTCCTGGGATCGAGCCCTGCATCCAGCTCTCTGCTTGGTAGGGAGCCTGCTTCCCCTTCTCCCTCCTCTCCCTCTGCCTGCCTTTCTGCTTACTTGTGATCTCTCTCTCTCTGTCAAATAAATTAAAGAAAATCTTTAAAAAAAAAAAAAAAAAAAAGCACAAGGAATATAAAAGGAATTCCTGAGAACAAACAGACCGCACCTTGCTCTCAGCCAAACTTCCCACCGCCCTTGGGTCAGGGGGAGTTTAAAGATGGTTCCAGAGCATGAGGTGCCACCTCCTGTACCTACCTTTTTGCTTCACCTGCAGAGAAATAAGCCCGTCGTCCACGTAGATCTTGCTGCCCACTTCCACCACCTTGCAGATGTTCTTGTAGTCCAGCCACAGAATGTTCTCGTCGCACTTTTCCATGTAGGCATTGTCCAGGGTGATCTTGAGTGTGGCCCCTTTCTTCAGCTCCACCTCCGCAGTGCCGCTCTACAGACCAGAGAGTAAGCTGTGAGCCCAAAGAAAAGCTCCTTCCCCCAGGGAACCATGCTCGCCTCTCCGCCAAAAGTGACAAGAAAGCTTCTGGCTCTGGGAATCACTGATCGTATTCTCGATCTTACCTCAAGGAAGTCACCCAAGGAAAACCTACAATGTTTTAGTCCCACTATGTAAATGATGGTGGGGTGGCGGGGTAAAGGAGAGAGACTTGGAAGCAGGTTTTTAGAGTAAAAAGTGCGTCTCTCTATCATGTGTTAAGCCAAATATGCCAAATCAGCCTTTTTGACAATGATGAACAGGACTCTCCCGTCTAGATCTGAACTCCAAGGAACGCCTGAGCTGGGCAGACTGCAGAGGCTGGCTCTCTGGAGCCCGCGTCCTCCTGCGCCCTCCCTCTCGCTGCTCCCCACGATACTCACGCCCTTGATGAGCCCTGTTCGGATCTCGGGTCCCTTGGTGTCCAGGGCCACGGCAACCGGCCGGTAGAGAATGGGGTCGGAAGCAAAGCTTTCCGTGGCTGCGCGCACATTCTTGATGGTCTCTGCATGGTACTAGGGGGGAAGAAGGAAGCTGAAACAGGTGCTCCCACAGGAGGACGCAGCACTGGAGCTGAGGCAGATCACTCAGGAAAGGCCTGTGATGTTCTAGACCACCTTCCGTGTCTCTTGTCAGGCTCAGCCATTCCCCCTCTACCTGCTCATGTCGGTCTCCTAGGCTTCCACCCTCTTTTTCCACAGCACTCAAGAGCCAATCTTAGAAATTTCAGAATGCTGCCAGCAAAACCCACTACAGGGATGGAATCAACACGGCTCAACATGAAAGAAGCTTGTCCTCCTTATGTTCCCTGGGACCCATTACACTCCCTCGGCAAATACAGCAGACTACTAGAGTAAGAGACCTTGCCCCTGGGTGTGGGTCACACTGGTCTGGCAATCCGGGTCAGAATGATAGATTTGGCAATTTCCTCTATTGATCCCAACGACAATTCAAACTCCAGAGTTATTTACTTAAGCTCACAATGGCCCAAGCTAAACAAGCCATTGCTAAGGTCCCGCAGACCTGGTTTTCACAATCACATTCTGGAGTGGCCCAGGGAGACTCCAAACCAACAGCACTGACCTCCATCTTTTTCCTAAGTCGTTGCTCTTTTCTCACTTGCCACTATGATCTGACTAAAAAGGGACTCAAAGCCAAGATGTCAAGAGTTCTTTGGGGAACCAACAGGACGCTGCTGATCAGAGGCACGGAGGTCAGCACCCTGTGAGCCTTGTCCTTCAGGAGACCAGCACCTGCGAGGCAGCTGGAGGGGAGCTGGAACCAGAGTCCAAGCTCCAAGGATGGTGCTGCGTAAAGCTTGGGTCCGAGAATCTTCCTTCTAATTATAGTCTCTAATGAAGACTGCTGGCTTGTTTTCTGGGGGCAGAGGTCCGTACTCTGAGTTACAAATATTTCTATTGCTGGCTCACAATAAGAACAGCACAGAATAAAACATAGAGATAATTTTTTTTCTTGAAGGAATGGGTGTTTCATGTTGTCAAATGCCCTTTCCTCAGAGCTGATGGAAGTCCTTAGAACAGATGTGAGCCCTTAGTGTCACCATCATCTCCTACTGGCCGCTCAGTTTCATCCCAGTGTGGACTTCATCATAAGGCAGGAGAATTCTCATTAGACGGCTGCTGAATTTTACCTTTGCTGTCTGCTTCTCTCTAAGGGAGACAGGGCCTGCATGCTACCCTGTCTGGTTGGGCTACTGTCCTTGTCTCATCTTACTCTCAGGGTGTGTTGGCTTCAAAGAACATACGTGAAAGACTTCTGTATGCCCAGCTCTGAAACGGCATGACAAAGGATGTAACCGCTCCTTCAAGGGGAGACAGAAGCCATCCATCCAAATCCTCAAGGTTAGGTGGTCTGAACAGAGCTAGAGCCTACAGTCACCTTTTCAATTTCCTCAGGCTGTTAATCTATTTATACTTTCAACTTCATGGACATTACCTTTTCTTGGAAGATTGTCAACTTCATCTCAACTTCTAGAAATTAAAGTAGAAGTCTTTTTATGACTTTTAAATACTCTTTGGATGGGAAATATGGGAAGTATGGGAAATACTCCCTTTTCCGTCTCTTATTTTGTGCCTCCTCATTCTTGACCAGGCTTTCCTAGAAGTTTCTGTTTTACAGGGGTTTTCTGGTTTGTCAAACTTATTTTCTATTTCATCAAGTTAGGTTTTTCCTTCATCCCTTTTAGATTATTTGGTTCCTAGTGTTTGAGTTAAGTATTTATTTCATTTACTTTCATTAAGACTTTTGCTTTCTGCTAAGTACATTTAAGTCTGTGGTTTTCTTTTTTCCTTTTTCTCTTTTTGGGGCGTGGGGCGAGACAGATGGGAAGGGAGAGAGAGAATCCTAAGCAGACTCCACACTCAGCAGGACCCTGAGATCATGACCAGAGCCAGAATCAAGAGCCAGATGCTTAACCGACTGAGCCGCCCGGATGCCCATGCCCCTCTAAGTTTTCTTGATTACTGTTAGACTTAAAATTTCCATAACAAAAAAAATTTTTTAAAAATATGCCTGAGATTATGAGTCTCTGCAATTTTCATTTTATGGAACTTGAGGGGTTTTGGTGGCCTAATAAACTGTATAATCATAAGCATGTGTTTTTGTTCTTGGAGGCCATAAAGTCATCTACTGTACCCACATCGATGAGAATATTAGGTCTTACACTACTCAAATCCTCTATCCAGGCATCTCTGGGTACTTTTCCGGAAGGTGTACTGGTGCTACAGTCTCCCACTACAGCTGTGGTTTCGCTGGATGCGACCAAGTGGTAAGGAAGTCCATCAATCAATACCATCCTTGTGGAAAGTTCTAAATCTAGGTGGTCTCCAAGTCAGTATCTCACATGTTCAGGAAGAACACATCATGCGCATCTGAACTGGCAGACGGGGCTAGGGACACCACAGCAGGCAAAGCCAGCAGGAGAGATCAGAGGCAGGCAGTAGATGTCCCTCTGACAGAGTCAGGGAGAGAAAACAACTTCAGTGCTGTTTAGAAGGTATTTAAAAATTGTCAAGAGCTGGGAAAGCCTGGTGCAGCCACTAGTCCAAGGAGCCTATGAAGAGCCCCGACATGCGGTCAGACTGTTTACGCTACACGATGCAGTATGACAACTATTTCAGATGAGTTTCCAAAGCCCTGATCCCAGAGACAACTGTATCCTGGTCAAAAACCTCACACCCGCAACAGGGACCTGGGTGTGTGTGTGTTTGTTTTTTAAATCCCAATTGGATTCTGGGAATAAGAACCGAAGCAGAGATTATTATCTCCAAACGCTGCCTGTAGTCTAAAAACACCCAAATTAATACACTCCATGTTAATACAAAATATACAAAATATACAAAATATATAAAAATATACTTATAATAAATAAAACATATTTATATAAATAAAAATATGTAACATAAATAAAATAAATAAACACTAAAAAGGGAAAACAAACAAACAAACAAACAACCAAATCCCTGGGCCAGCCCCCCTCCAGTAAGTGCAGCGGACACCCCACGGCCTTGCTGTTTCGGAGCTGTGGCGGTGTTAATTTACAGCATTGGATGGAAGAGGACATCAAGCCTAGTTAAAGGTCAACATCTTAAAATCTATTTCTGCTGCTTCTGCTGCACATAGGAGACCCTGGCACGGTACAACAGCAGGGATCAATGGTGAACCAATCCCCACTGGTATCTTTAGCTCTCTCTTTGGGCTAAACTAACACTTGTAAAAATTCCTGGTGACTCCTGCCAAGGACCCCGACTTTGGAAAATTACAGAATGTCAGCGCAGACGTGCCTTAAGGTGCCTGAAGCACTGGCTGAGCACAGCTCCTCTAAACTTGGTTAGGCCCTCATGACATTTGGAGGCCGGATGCCTGCCAGGCCATAGGCTGTTTATGAAACACCAAGTTAGGGAACCCACAAGTCTCACATTTCCAGAAGGAGAAATTCACTTCTTGGACTGTACTTCCTGAGGCTTTATTTTTAGTCTAAACTGAAACCAGTTTCCAAATGCCACAGGGCAACCCCTTGTCTTTACAGGGTAGCGTTTTCTTTATTCCAAACAGGAAGTATCAGAAGTCAAGAGAGGGGAAAGTCATGCTCATCCATTTCTTCTGTATCAATGCCAGTATGAAATTCCATGGCTTATGATGCAGCCCAATGGGTTTTAAAAGGAACCGTCCCTCAGGGAACCTCTACTCCTCCCTCAATATGAGTTTGGGAACAGGAGCGGGGACAGAGCATGTCCAAGGAGTTGCCACCTGGTCCCTGGGCAAGTCCTCCACCCACAGGGCAAGTCAGGTCCTACACAGCCCCAGCACAGACACACTCCTCCCGGGCTGCCGGGGACGCGTGCTGACTTCATTTCAACGCACCTGGAACCCCTGGTAAGAGAAAGGCCAGCCACACAGCACTGAGCAAACGGTATTCTGCGCTGGAGTATCGGCGTGGAGACTCACCACTTAACTTGCAGTGGTAGAAACCCCTCTCCTGGACCTGCTCAGTTATCTTGGGTCTAAACTAGGCCAGAAATCTGTCTGCAGGGTGACCTTTTGGTTCACCTCTGCAACAGGAACTGTTAGAGACCCAGGGGTAGGTGGTGTCAAGCACTGAGCCCATGGTACCTAAGAGCTTACACGGGGTTCTCCAGAAGACCCTTCCACACTTTTCTAAGTTTCTGTATTTTCCCAGCAATCTCTACACCCAACGTGGGCCTGAACCCCCACCCGATATCGAGAGTTGCATGCTCCTCTGCCTGAGCCAGCCAGCGTCACAACCCTGGTACTTCTGTCACCACAGGTGTGTGGGAAAACCATGGCCAATAACCAAAGAGGTTGTGTTCGTGTAAGGAGACTTGGCCAGGTAGGGTGGTAGGAGATGGGGGAAGGACAGCAGGGACAGGCCAGTGAAGACAATCTCTGTACTAACTCTAAACCCCAGACACTTTCTTGCCTGACCCTGTGGGGCTAAATGAACAGAGCGCACTGGCACCCAATTTCCTGCAGGCTGCCCCAGGGGCCAAACCATCCAGCTGAGGCTCACCTCATGGGTTCCATGAGAGAAGTTCAGACGAGCCACATTCATTCCAGACTTAATCATCTCCTTCAGCATCTCCACCGATCGGGAAGCTGGGCCTAGTGAAAAAAAAATTTTAAAGCCAAAGTGTTAATTATTCAAAGGAGAAATAACACTTTAAAGTTTGAAGAGGCCTTGACAGTCTTTTCCCCTAAATTTTCTTCCTACAAATCGCTCAAGGTTCTTTCAAAAGCATATAAAAGTTGTTACTGTTTTGTCCACTTTCTTGATTTAAGGGGACACTTCTCCTATTCCAATCAAATCCTACAGGCTCCCATCTAACGAGGAAAGCCTAAATGAGACTCCGCCAACCCTCTCTACTTTCCCCAAAGCCTAGCCAGTTTTCTAATCACAGAATTTTGGTTGCACAGAGCTTGTCGAAAAGATCTTCCCTAGATTTCTGAGATGCTCCTAGAAGATGTTCTAAGGAAGACACCATCTAAATTCTGCCTTTAGCAGCAAACACAGAGCATGCAAATTCCTTACCACAACTTTCTAGGGCCCTAGTCCCCACAAGACCCTGTGTGGCATCTCGCTCAGCACCCAGGTTTACCACGTATGTCTCTTCCGGAAAGAAAAGATCATGGCCCTATGAAGCCCTTGTTTTGGGAGGGCACAACCGCTCACCGATGGTACAGATGATGCCAGTGTTCCGGGCCGTGATGGGTGGTGAATCGATGTCCAGACGGCACATGTGTTCCAAGAATGTGTCGGCCATGGCCGCGTGCAGCTGCTGCGTCTGGATGAAGGCCGTGCCAACGTCACTGTGAGGCTTCGACATGGCTGCTGAGGTCCTGGACCCAGGGGAGCTGAAGAGGGAGAGTGATCAGTCTGAGAAGCCAGGTGGTTAATATATCCCTTGGCGCAGGAGGCTGTTTCCTGCTTACACATTAACTCAATAAGCACACTTGTGCACAAGCCACAGGGAGCCCCGCCACGCTCTGGCCGTGAGGGCGCTCCTCAAGTCAGGCTGAAGGTTCACGTGGCCACGAGCAAGCAGAGCAGACCTCAAAGAACAATTTAAAACCTTGTACCCAATGCAGTACTTCCCAAGTATCCACCGCAAGCAGACCTCCCTTACGATGGGCTACTATCTACCTCAACAGTTTTCCTGTTAATCCTACAAGTAACATTTCACAGCCACTACCTCCAAATCACAGGCACTGCCTCCAAAGAAAGGTGTAACCAATCTTCCAGTGAAATAACCAATAATATAAAAACAGACTCCTCCTTTAGTACCTTGGCAAATACAGATTTTTGTATAATAAGCTATCCCAAAGCTATAAATGTCTGCTATAGGGCGGGGCATCCACACTGGTTTTTAACAATCCCCACCCCAAACTTGGAAGTGACCTTCCTGCTTACAAAAACCACCACCATCCAGGCAGTCCTTTGAGCTCTGGAAGCAGAGATTTTCACTAATCCGGAACACTACCTACATTCATTCCTCAACTCAGTCTGGTATGGGAGCAGGTCCCAGGTCACTGCAAAGCAATTTGCATAAAATCAGAGATAACCCCAATAGCAATGGTCTGGTTCTGAAAACATTACTGCTACTTTCACAGGATGGTTATGGCACGAGGAAATTAAGACAGCTTGCCAAATCCTCTTCCCAACTGGTTTTCTATTTTCTGATATACCATCCCAATTCCCCTTCTGCTCAGTACACTGCAAAGACTATCTGTTTCAGGTAATTAACCAGGCCAGGCCACAATCCTGACAGCTGGTCCTGACCTTTGCTTTCTTCATTACTGACTGACAACTAAACTCACTCAGCCGGTTAGTTAGCTGATTACAAAGACCTAAAGAAGCTTCCAGGCAATGTCTGAAGAACCATCAGGTAAGGATGTGAGTGTGAAAACTGACCTGTTATCACAAGGCAGTCCCTTCCTCGAGCTCTCCTCTGACCAAGGGCTACTACCCCTAACACCCTTGAGTCTGAAGGCTTCAGCCCAGGCTCTGGAACAAGCCCCTCCTCAGCCCTGTCCCAGCTCCTCCTAAATCTCAGGGCTCTAAATCAAGGCACCCCACATATATCACTCTTACTCTTTCTCCTCCTGTCCTTGCCTTTGTGGCCTCTCGGGGTAGCTCAGGTACAGCAAGCATCTCAACCCGTCTCTGCTACCTTCAATAA
The DNA here is from genome assembly GCA_004024625.1 of Mellivora capensis. Lineage (NCBI taxonomy): Eukaryota > Metazoa > Chordata > Mammalia > Carnivora > Mustelidae > Mellivora > Mellivora capensis. The sequence continues at coordinate 46,242 of PISX010002422.1, read as the reverse complement.
TTCTGATTAAAAGCCCAAGAAGCTCTGTGACCAGCTGTGAGCAAACCTTCTGTCAGCTACTGAAAACAGATGACTACAAGTCCTGAGCTACAAAAGCTAAAACTTTAAAAACAGGGACATAAGATCCTGGCCAACTAGTCCACGTGCCAAATGCATTGTTCCTTTCAGTGTGCATTTCCTGACTCCCTAATACACACCGGGCACCAAATCGAAAACGTCTGAAGGTCCTCTTCTCCATGACCTATTCAGTTTCATTATCTTTTAGCACCTAGTCCTTGGAAGTATTCCAGGGTCTGCTGAATGACCTTTCAGAGTATCTCAATGCCTCGTGGTCAGAAATCAAAGTGATACCACCCCTCTCCCCTTCCCCACATCTGAAGCACTCATGAACTCCTAGAGGGACTGCCTCGGTGGCCAGGGTTCCTTTATCGGCACTCATGTGCAGTCAGGGCTCAGGTGCCCTCCAAGCACAGGGTGGGGCTTAGGTGCCTCTGGCTGTTAAGGGAACATGACTGAAGAGATGGCACCAGGGGGCACGCCCAGCCAATTGGAACACAGAGACCTACTGTGGCCTCCAAGTGGAGTCATCATCCAGTCTGAGGGCTGTTATCATGAACAAAGTAAGATCTGAATGAGTGGGTTGGAGTAACTAAACCCCAATCTTCTTAAAAATCGCCAGCTGCCAAAAAACAAAAACACACACACAAAAAAACAAAACAAGAATCATCCACTGCCTCTAGACCTGAGACATGAGGGTTTCCTTGCAGAGACCTGGCTGGGGCCACAGGTAACTGGGTCATACCTTGTGTTCTCAGGGCTTGGGCTTCCGGTGACATAATGCTCTTTTTTTGGCTCAGGGTACCTCCTTGGCCCCACTTGCAAAGACTGCTCGGAGCTGAGTAAGGTTTGCTCTGTAGAGCTGTACAAGGATCAAGGTAGAAGCTGAGTGTAACTGAAGTTCTCTGGGGCAATGGAAAAATTACCTTAATAACGAGGTAACTGGGTGGTAGCTCCACCTGGGGATTCAGCTAGGTTAGAGAAAAACACAGATACTCCTAAGGAAATACCAAGAACCTGGTCATGGATATTTGCAGGTAAGTACTTACTGGCTTCACTATGATGCTTATCTCCTCCCAAATACCCAGATTATCTTCCCTCTAAGTTCTCTTTAAGTCTGTGGTTTACTAACATTACACTAGTCTATTTAAGGACCTGGTCACGGGATGCCCGGATGGCTCAGTCGGTTAAGCACCTGCCTTGGGATCAGGTCATCATCCCAGGGTCCTGGGATGAGTCCTGCATCAGGCTCCTTGCTCAGTGGGGAGCCTGCTTCTCCCTCAGCCTGCTGCTCCCCCTGCTTGTGTGCTCTGACAAATAAAATCTTAAACAACAACAACAACAACAAACCCTGGTCACTCTTGGTTTTTGAGAGAAGGGATACTAAATTAAAGATACATAAAAGACTGGAAGTGTATCTATGCAAATAGTAACAGCTTGTCATCTGGGAGGATTACAGCAAAATTTTTTCTTCCCTTTACTAATAAATTTACTGACATGAAATACTTTCGTACCAAGAAAAAATCACAGGGCGCCTGGGTGGCTCAGTGGGTTAAAGTCTCTGCCTTCGGCTCAGGTCATGATTCCCGGAATCAAGTCCCACACCAGGCCCCCTGCTCGGCAGGGAGCCTGCTTCCCCTACTCTCTCTGCCTACTTGTGATCTCTGTCAAATAAATAAATAAAAAATCTTTAAAAAAAATCACAAATGTACCTCTTCCGAAAATGAAATATTTGCTGAGTTTCCTGGTAAAAAAGTGTTGGAATTAAAACAAAAGTGAAGCCTCCAGTTTTATTAATCAACCATTACTCTACATACTTCAGTAATACTCTGCTTAAATGTGACAGAGGTGAGATAACAGATTTCAGGCCCTAGATCACAAATGCACTGCCAGATGGTTCCACTGGCTTAAGAAGGCCAACCTCAATCCATTCAGAACTTCAAAGAGAAAAAAAAAGTTAATATAGTCCGCAAGACAATTCTATGCCAAAAGCCTGTTATTTACACACCCAAATCCAGCACACTTGTTTTCCTGTTTAGTCTGTCCTCAAGCCTCACAGCAAAATCTTTATGACAAGGATGTTCTGGTACAGAAGGACAGACTCCAAGGACAGGAGATGCCATTAGCAGGTACAATTATACTGCACACAAATAATAACCCTATTTTACCACCTCAAATGAAGTCTGAGGTTTTGCAAGCTCTGAGTTTTTGCCCACCCAGCCCATGAAATGCAAAAAATAGCAAATGAAAAAATTATTTGGCGTTTGAGTGGATTTCCACAACAGCAATTAAAAAGAAATGGGGAAAAAAAAAGAAAAAAAAAAGAAAAAAAAGAAAAAAAAAAAAAAGCTTGCTTGTCCTGACTCCTACGAGATCTCAACAGGCCCTGAAAGATCTCTACCAAACCAGAGAACTCAGGTCTGGGCCCCAGGGACTTACTGGTCTCCTGACTCAGGCTGCGCCCTGGAGCCTCCCTTGCTGAAAAGGTCAGCACTCTGCTGCCCGTCTCCCGGGTGTTCCAGAAGCCTCCTCCTCCTGAACACCAGGTGCCCATCCTGCCAACCACCTAACTCTGGTTCTTCCTCAAACATCATGGGACTCTCCCCTGGCCCCAGGGCAGCAGCCCAAGTCGTGGTTTCTCAGGGCGGGCCTCTGGAAAGAGCTCCAGCCGTGGGGACAGCAGCTTGCCAGGACATGCAGCCCAGCCTGTGTCCATCTCACTACTGCATCCTCCTCCCTGGGAGGCACAGACATGCACAGCCAACCTCCAGCCAGCAGTGGAGGCCTGGTGTATCCACTGATGCTGGCAAATGCTGGGCCCAGGTACGGGAACCTTATTCTTGAGCCTGAGCCCCTGCAGTAGAATCCTCCTCAGAGCCATTTCTCCTCTGTGAGAAACGAGACACCATGAGAGGCCTTAGCGTAGACCTAGAGAAGGAGGTAGACACAGTCACGCCTCAGCTCCACGTGTACCTGATCCCACCTTTCTGTTCTCTAAAACTAGAACATCCTCTGTGCCAGACAATTTTTGGCCACACTCCAGAAACCAAAGTGGAAGGGATCATATAAAAAAAAAATACAACATGCTGCTTCTCAGAGCCAGTACTGTTAGCAAGTTGTGCTGGGAAAGGTTCACGCTTCACTCCACCAATTCTTTCACAAAGGCCCAAATCATTCTGCCCTAGTAAACCAGCCTGGCCCAGAGCCTGTATGTGCGTTAAGGCAATTTTTAAACCAGACTGCTCTGATGCCAACCTCACCATACACAGCTACCCCATCATGATGGCACTCGGTGCCACAACTGTTCCTTGCTGTCATCAATATGCTAGCTACACCTCCAAGTCTCCAAGCCAGCACAAGGAAGGTCTTTCAACTCCCTAATCTTTAGAACAGACGAAGTGTTCGGGCCAGCCTGCTCTCTAGAGTTCTGAGATGAGAGAGCAACAGAATTCCCAAGACATGTCCTCATCTATGACAAGATCACCGTGGGTGCTGGGTCTCCAACAGAACCTAGTGAGATCTGCACCAAACAGCTGTCTGTCTTGATCTACACTTAGAGTAATGCTGCCGTGCATTTGCATATGGAACGGGGTAGAGGAGAATCAATTTTTAGCTGTGGTCCCTTCTACCCTCAGCAGGTTCGATAACAGACAGCAAAGTCTAGCTTACCTGGTTACATAAAACAAATGAGCCCACTCACAGGTTCAGGTAAAATTCCCTTCCTTTATTTATTCAGGGCTAAACCTAAGGGACTTCAACTTTATAAGTAGGAACCTCAGGTCCTATTTCAAACTAGAGTGTGACTAGGACACAGACGTGGATAGAAAATGGTCCCACTCCTACAAAGGACCACTCAGCTCCAGGACAAGAAGTCCCAAGTCAGAGAACCTTCAGATGTCCTTGCTTGACCTCAGATGCTCAGAGCAGAGAACTGGTTTCAGCCTGAAGGAGGAAGTTTGGATGAAGCTCTTGTTGTCCTGTATTATGATGCCTCCTTACAAGGCTTAACATGATGAGGCAGTGTTTTTGGGCAGGATGTTCATACTCTGGAAACAGCAGGGACCAGGGAGTCTGTAGTTTAGGGCCCTTCAAAGTCAGGTACAACGAGGATCAGTGACAGCCTCTGCAAGGTGAGGCAGTCTCGCCCAGCATTTAGAGGAGGAGCTGCCCTGCATCCCAACTAGAGGGAGATGAAGGGGGTTGAGGGAGGAAGGGCCAGGCCAGCTCTCCAAGAACAATGACCTAGTTTGTCTGACTGGTCTTCCTACAGTACCTTCACAGGTCTGCTTCTATTTTACTTTGAACTAGAGAGAAAAAAAAAAAAAAAAAGAAAGAAAGAAAAAAGAAATATTAACACCTATATTTCTACCACCCAGAGGTGACCACTAGCATTCAGCCAGCATTCCTTCAGACTTAAAAAAACAAAGACCATTACAATTTTGTAGTTTATTTTCCCTCCATCCCCAGGCCTCTCAAACCCTTTCCACAGCCCATCCCAAACTTTGACACCTAACCACTGTCAGGAATTTTGTATCTTTTTAATCTAAGTTATCTATATCTATACTGACCCCTAGAATATTGTTTTTCTAAAATGCCCTAAGTAAAAATAAAATAAAATGCCCTAAAGAGAATACTGTACAATAAACCTCTTGCTTTCTACAGCACACTTGAGATCCCTCCAGTGGGTACGTAGTCCTAGTTAACTCATGTGCACTGCTATCCTGGCTCACTGTACTACCACATCATTTATTTATGTGTTCCCTTACTGGTTGGCCATCCGCCTCCCATTAAATCAATTTTCCCCCTAAAAATCAATACACTAACAGCTCTCCTAGTACATGGCTCCTTGTGCAAGTGTGAGCTTCTATATATATCCAGCAATGGAATTCCCGAGTCACACATATGTTTATTTTCTATTTTACTAAATACCGCCAAATTGCTCTCTAAGTGGTTCTGTCCAATTACAACCAACCAGGACCAGTTCTGGCCTTCTCACACCTCTGCCAACATTCAATATTGTCAGAGCTTTAAAATGTTCACCCTCCTGATAGGTGGTATTTAGTCATCTGCTTTCTAGTGTATAACACAAGAGGGATACCAGATTATCAAGTCTCTACCTCCCTACCTCTAAGTACATCAAAACTCCCAGGGCTACTGCAAATTGTCCATGGTTTTCCTACTATACCATGACTGGGTAACCCTTTTGCACTCATTGCTGCAAACACAGAAGACACCAGTTATCTAAAGTTCAATAAATAAGAGCTGTAGGTTGATTTCAAAGGCTTGGAAGGAACAGGCTTCTTTCCAGAGAACTTTTCAGACTGGATCAGCTAAGCTGGCACTATCATAGCTGGTCTTGGCATCTCCCCCCACCAGGGCCCCTGCCTAACTTTCCAAACATAGCTTGCTGGCGTCAGGAAAGAGAGGCTTAGAGCTCCCCGGAGGCTTTGCCTATGGACAGAAGTCGGGGAGGTCTGTCTCAGAGGCTGCGGGAGGAACTGCAGCCTGGCTCACCCTCCTACGTGCAGGCAGGCACAAACCACTGCAGGGGCGGGGCGCCACGCCACTTGGTGGCCCCCCGCCAACCTCCCCTCCAGAGCTCTCCTGGCAGAAGGCTGAAAGGCCCACCAGATGTTGCACACCACCATCCCCTCCACACCCCGGCTCACCTCCCCCGAAACAGCCCCTTTAACAAAAGCCCCAAACAATCACACTATTCATTTATCTAGTCTAAGGCTGGCTCTTGGTGAAAAATCCAAGTCCCCAGAAAGTGTGCTAATATTAACAACAGTCTTCCTTGAGCTCTATTCCTAGCCGTCCCAGAACTGAGGTTTAAAGTGATGACTCACGGTCCTAGAGGACTTTTTAAAAACTTTTTTCTTTTTTAAAGTAATCTCCATGGGGCTCAAAACTCACGACCCCAATCAAGAGTTGCATGCTTTACCGACTGAGCCAGTCAGGTGCCCCCCCTCTAAGACCTCTTACCAAGGAAATCATTTCTGTATCTCTCAACATCCTCACATGGGCGACTCACCCTTGCGGTGTGCCAGCTAACTGAGATTTGACTGTGGACATTTGGAATGATTCAGAAATAAAATGTCAAATGAGTCAATTTCCCCCTACCTTGAGCTCAGTCTTAGCTCTAGGCCAAAATAACACATCCTGACATGCCTTCATACAAGCTGAAGCAAGGTAAATTAGAACCAGGGTAGTGTGAGTTGATAATGCAAGAGCTGTGTTTTTTGTACTTTCTAGCTCGTAAGGCATTTCCTCATTTCTTCTACTGCCTCAACATTAAGAAACACGCAGCTTTAGGAAATAAAATGGCTTTTCCTGTGAACCACCCCCCCCGAATGTTACAACATTCAAGCAACTCCTACAAGGTGCTAGCTGTTTGGAGTCCCAGCTACCAAATCTGCCAAGTCACTGGCAAATTATTAGAGACCCAATAATGCTTTTTGTTAAACTATGAATTTAACACTAAAATTATTTACTCCTAATGCAGTGCTTAAAATGAGAGCAGCTATACCAAGGCAGGAAGAGAATCATGTCCACTTATTTTGACTCAAGTCCAGTAACTCACAGTAACTCAGAAAGGAGTTTAAAGACTTTTTTTTCAGTCATTGTTATTCATGACCATGATAGCACCCCCCCCCCCCCCCCCCCAACACAAGCCTCAGGAATGCAGGTGCATGGACTACATGGCCTGGGCACCGGGTTCTGCTACAGTGCATCTAAGCTCTTAGGACAGTAGAGAGAGCTGGGGCACCTCGACAACCATTTTCACTTAACTGAAACCATTTTTAACTTGGGGAAAATGCATGCTTCACTATTTGACTCACTGAATGGAGAGAAGGGACTTTTTAAACCTGTGAAGACCACAGTGCAGTTTCCCACTCACCCAATGAAGAGAATTCTCTCAAAAGCAGATAAGCTGAAAGGCTGAGTCATCTTCCTCCCAGAGGCGCCCCCTCCCCCGCCCCCACCTGGTGATGGGTTACATACCCTTCCCCTCAGGATAGCCCCACTGCATTTCCCAACAGCATCTTCGGGCAACAGGAGAGTAAATTATTTGCTAACAATGCCACAGAGCAGGAGTCCTGACCTAGGGTATCCTCTGTAGCCCAGGGAGTGGCCACACCCTCAGTCCTGCCAACAGGGGGCTAACGTCCCTGCCTCCAATCCCTCACACTTACCACCTGGCTAAGCAAATCCTTGAACTCCACCTGGAGCAGGTGGGGACGGCGTTTACAGATCTGAGTTTGGGAGTTGCAAGTTTGTTTCTACTCTCACAGCCCAACACCCAACTGCTGGAATTCTGTCCCTCTTTGCCTTTCTTTGTCTACAGGCCCTGATGCTCAGGAGACCAAAGTGCCGCTGTAGCAAGTGGAGAGCTGCAAGGTAACATTATTAGTTACTCTGTAAACACTGTACCAGGATCCCTTAAGGGATTGGTTTCCAGGAGATGTCTGGTATTTAGAAACCTGACTAAATAGTTAATCCCAAAATTAACTCTTGAGTGTGTCTGGGGATGGCATGGAGAAGAAAAGCCCTCATGCTCCATTACAGTTCAAGGAATTGTGCTCAGTGATCAAAGAACACATCTGGAACCATTTCTTCTGGATATCTCACTAGAGATTCGGCAGTGCGAGAGTTTTCAACATATATACTTGTAGCTAAGTGTATAGTAACCAATCCTTTTAACAATCCGGAAGAAAATATTACTCCCAGTTCACACATGGGAAACGGAGGTCCTGGGGAGGCATTCCCTCCACCATTCCTGTATGTTAATGAGTCAAACCGATTCTAAAAGCCTGTTCACTTCCCAATGCTTCTGACCATCCGCCTTGACCTTAGCTATCAGACTCACATGTACAGAAGAGGATCAATGTCCTGGGTTTGAAGACCATAGATAAAAAGCCAAGGAATGCCTTTCCATGACTGGACTTTTAAACGACCTTCACATCAGAAGGTACTCTTCTGCTTCAAGCCCAGTGTGTGATGCCACCTTGTGTGGCCTTTCTCCACCACCCCCCTTCCTCACCCAACAGGAAGCAGTCCCTTCCTCGGAGCACTTACCACTGGTAACTTTTATGTTAGTTCTCTAATGACATTGTTGAGTGTTGCAGGCTGTGACCTTTCTAGCCAAGCCCCCCTCCCCCCCCAAAACAGCTTAGCACACAGAGATTTTATGGAGTGAACGCGGTGCGTGGTGCCAAGTTCTGGACGTATTTCTATTTTGCCTATAACCTGCTCCCACACACCCGAGACCTCAGTAGTCTGCGATCCCGGAGCCTATGTTTAGCGAGGTGAAGCTGCACTGGTCCTCCGGAGGGCGGGGCGGGTCCCGGGCCGGGACAAGCAGGCCCGCCGCGCCGGGAGGGAGGCCAGCGACCCCTTCGGGGCCAGCGCAGCGAATCCGGGGAGGCCTCAAGCAGGAATGCGCCACAGGGACAACCCCCTTTCCTCCGTGCAGCGGGAAGGCCGAGGGTTACGTAATCTCCCACCTGCGCCCGGGGCCGCCACTACATCCCTCGGCCGCACGGGAGCCGGCCCTGCCCATCCGCACACCACTGCGATTCCCGCGATGAGCGCGGGATGCGGGCCCGGGGCTCCGGGACCCACACGCGGCAGAGACCCGGGAGGCGGGGGGTGCAGGCGGACGTGACCAGGACGGAGGGGAGGGGCGAAGACCCGGGCGGAACGAATCAGAGAGCGGAGGAGAGGGATGCGAAGGAGCGGACGTGACCAGAATGGAGGGAGGAGGGGCAGAACCAGAGCATGAATGGGGGAAGGGGTAGGCATGAGGGGGACAAGGACGCGGGAAGAGCACACGACGCTGAATGGAGGCGGCACAGGGGAAGGGAGCTGGGGAACAGATTTCGAGGAGAATTCACAAGGAAAGCATCAGAATGAGGGGGACATGGCCAGGGTGAAGACGGGGAGGGGGAATGGTATAGTATGAAGGGGCCACGGAAGGAGGCGAACAGAGGAGTGGGGGTGGAGGGAGAAGAGGAAGGCACCCGATGAGAAGGGAATACTGAAAGGAAGGCGATGAGAGAAGCAGATCGAGGAGGAGTCGGGGATGGGGTGGGAATGGAGATAAGCACTGCGGCAGGAGGGGGCCGGCTTTGGAAGAAACGAGCTGAGGGCCTGGGGGCTCCGAAGAGCAGCCTCTAGGCGCGAGCTGCCTTTCTCCTCTCTCCCGACCTCAACCGGGTGCAAGATGCCCGGGAGCCTGCGCCACACCGGGTGTGGGTGTCCTGAGTGCGCAGGCAGCCGGGATTCCGCCCTGGCTGGGCGCACGGAGCCCAGGTGGGGACGGATGGCCCGGCCTCTGCCCCGCTCACCTCCGGCGCGGTCCCGCTCGAACTGCACTGCCACCGTACAGCGATGTAGAAGCTCGCGACGCCCCTCCGCTGTGAGAGAATCGGCCGCCGAGCCCCAAGGTTATCCCGGCTGCGGCCGCCGCAATCCCTCCGCCGCCCCGCCCCACACCCAATCCTGGCTCCGGGCTCGCCGGACCCCGCCCCTCCGCGTCCTCACTGGGCGCAGTCACCTTCAAGAGGAAGTGCCGCGGAGCGCAACGCGCCTTCAGGTTGCCCTTTTGGGGAGGACTATATTCCGTGGCGGAAGGACACATTACATAAAATTTCAGCCTTCACGGTCTGCGCGGGCCAATGGGGAAGTGGCTAGGCGGCAAGGCCCGCCCCGGGAGCCCCGGAGACCTCCCCCCAGTCCCGCAGGCGCCGGGGCCACCACCTGTTGGTGCCAACCTAGGAGTGCTGGACGAGGCCTCTTCTCTTGACCCTCGGCCCAGGCTGCCCCAGCTGTCCTGGCCTAACCGGGCAGTGCCCAGATTTATGGATCTCCGGCGGCATTCCCCGCAACCCCGTCCCGCGACTCCCCATCCCTTCGGGTGCCCGCCCCGGCACACACCTCGGAAACTAGGTCGCACAAGAAGTTAGGGAGCCCGAGTTGGGATCAGAAGGTAGGGAGAGATGGAGACTCGTGCGATGGTTGAAGGTCGCCTTCAGAAGGGCTCCAGCATTGGAGCGAGGGGAGAATTAATGGAGGGCGGAGTGTGCATGAAGCGGGAGCGCGAGGTCTTTTTATTCTTAGGGCTAGAACAAGGAAGGACAAGTTGGGGCCTGGTGTATACTTTAGTTGGGCCTGGAATCCTGCAGAGCATGCCTGAGAGTAGAAAGTGAATAGAAGGTATTAATAGCGCAGAACTATCAGGAAATTTATGTCAGGACGTTACAACCGATAATCTGCAGGAATAGGCACTTTTGTTTTCAACCTTATGTATTTAAATCAATATCGATAGAGCTTTTCTTATTTTTCTCCAAAGTATTTTCCGATTCCTAGTGATTGGTAAACAACCAGTGATCACAGCAGTTATGAAGCAGCTGTTAACTCTTTGCCTTCGTTAAGCCAAGTTTTGAGAACAGATACAATGTTGCCTCATTAAAAATCGTTAAGACTGTTCTCTTAGGGTCTTTCCTTTTCCTGGAAGACCAATGGGTGTGACCTGCTAGGGAGACAGCAGCCTTGCAGATGAATCACAGGTCTTTAATTCTTTCCTGTTAGTTCAGATAAGATAGCATCAGAAAGTGACAGCCTAAGAGTAAGTTTCTGTTTGCATTAGAATCCTTCCACTTCTTCTGGAAGCTTTTTCTTGTCCCCTTAGTTGTAGATAGGAAATTTGTTGGCCCTGAGCTAAAGATGAACTAAAAAAAGTTGTGGACAACACTGGGGGGTTGGAGGTGTCAGTGATCTGGCCAGTCCTGGACGATGTTGCATTTAAGTTCTACGTCTAGATATAGTCGCAAGATTGAAATGCACATGTATTAAACGGAGAGTCAAAAAATGCTGTCCGTGAAATTCTAGCAGAGACTAATCCAGCATATCCTTGCTCACATTTAGATGCACAGTGAAAATCTGTTACATGGAGTTTAAGGTGCTTGTCATTGTTTTGCTGAAAATCAGCATAATATACAAGAAAGTTTGGATTCCATCTTAGTTCCAATTCTACTCACTAGCTCTCTGACCAGTTCCTTAAAAGTAAGTTGAAGACAATTCCTGCTTCACAGAATGGGATTTGATCAGATGATGTATGTGAATGAGTACTGCACGGTGCCAAGCAGGCTTCCCCTTTTTTTGAGATGACTTTGTGGAGGATGGTCCTCTTGACCAGTGCCAGAATATTCTTCTGAATTCAAGTAACTGTTTGCCCTCTCTCGGTCATCCTGAATCTCCACTCCTTTGACCCAGCAACAAGTGACCCCAAGGCTACCTGAACCTGGGGGGTAAGCTGAGGCAAAATACAAACCACCCCCCAGGAGGCTCTTCCCCTACAGCCAGTCCTTCAACTATGCTCTGACCTGCCAGGATGGGAGGGGAAGCTGCTAGATTCACCGGACTGGGTAAGAGTTAGGGTATAGATTGCTGTGTTACCTGTTTGGATTCATAGCCACAGAACCTCAGAATCTGGCATCAAATGGTCTAATTCTTGAAAGTCATTTGGAGTCCCTGATGGGGTGGTAAGTGTGTCAGCAAATGGTACTGGACCCAAACCCCTGGGGTCCAAAGACGAGTTTTGGCCCTGGTGAAGAGGGTGAGGTTTACAGGCCTTATCATTACATGACCTCTGGGCCTCTGAAATGGTGGTGTTATCTCTCTTGCAGGCCAATACAGATTTCCAGGGCAGTCCACTGGCTCTGAATGCCAGATTTAAAGCAGAAGGGCTTATCACTTTGGACTTTCTATGCCCTTTCCAGAGCCAGACAAGTAGAAGTAATTTATTCTATGCCTTCCTTCAGACTCCCAAGAGCTCTTCAAGCTCACCATGGTGGCACAAAATCTTAATTCCAGAGTTCCTCCACAGAAAAATCCTGGAAGAGAAAGTTGGGCTTTTCAATTTAGGAATAATGAGAGAACAAGTTGTCTGGGAAGGGGAAGGCTGCATGTAGGAAGAGACATGGAAGGTTGGTTAGGATAGAGATGGGTATGGGAAGGCCATTCCAGGGCATAGGAAAGGTAAAGAATGTTTTCTTTTTATTTATTTGACAGAGAGGGATCACAAGTAGGCAGAGAGGCAGGCAGAGAGAGAGGGGAAAGCAGGCTCCCCACTGAGCAGAGAGCCCAATGCGGGGCTCGATCCCAGGACCCTGGGATCATGACCTGAGCCGAAGGCAGAGGCTCAACCTGATGAGCCAACCAGGCGCCCCGGTAAAGAATGTTTTCTGAATGCAACTGTGTCTAGGTCCCTTCTGAGGAAATGCCTCATTAGCATTTAGAAGCAGGAGGGAAGCTTGAGGAGTCCTTGTTCATTCCAGTGGAAGTACTGCCTCAGCCAAAACAACCCTGTCAGCCTATGTGAGCCACTGCAAATCTTTCTCTAGCTCTTAACTGTTAGGGCTCACAGGACAAAGTCTCCCTAAAGTACTTTAATCCTATCCACCACGCCAATCCCATGGAGGCCCTGTGCTCTTTTTTCCCTACAAATAGAGCCTCAGCTAGTTTGGCTAAGATGCAAGTGGGATTGTAAGCAGACTCTATCCCCCAAAAGTAACTGAGATTTGGAAGACCAAGAAAGGCATCGGTGAAGGATGGATTAAGTGACCCTTCCCCAGGAATTCCTCCTGCTGCAATTCAGTCAAACTTTTTCCTTGGCACCATACCTACAGTCTTTATCTCCATGCTCACCAGCTCCTAGATAACCTGACCCACTAAGGAGACTTTGGTCTCTCTCCTAGATAAAATATTTTTGTAGGAAATGCTTTAACTTAAAGGATGGCATCATTGGCTCCACTGCAGTGCAGAGGGTTAGGGAGGATTCTGAAACCTCTGTGGGAAGTTCTATACTCCAGAGAGAATGATGCCCCTTCAAATGAATTGGAGCTGTCTTTTATTCCCACCCTTCTGGGGAGAGGCGCTCTGGGGGAACTGTGTGACCCATGAGGCTTCCTCCCCAGCACTCTCAAATTAGTGTCCAGAAGCTGAGATGTCTCCCAAACCTCCATGTCAGAATCCATCCTATGAGAAGCTGTTAAGTAACCCAGTTATGACTCAGCACCAGACTTGTTCCTCCCTCTCCCTACTGGCCAGAACGAAAGGCAGAACCAAGCAGAAGGCTCCTCCCCTATGGATGGCCACATCCTCACCACAAACTGAGTCAGGACCACACCCTGCCTGCATGGAAAATTACCCTAAAGAGGAAGAGGAAAGTTAAACTCCAGGGGTTTTCAGAGTTCTCAATCCAGAAATCATAGCCATCTACTCTCCATGTGTAACTAATTGAGGAAGATAGTTCTTTCCCTGGCCCTAGCCCTAATTCATCTCCAGATCTAAATTAAATAAGGCTGCTTGAGCCCAGGACCATATGAAAGATAGGAGATCACTGTTAACCTCTGTGTGCAGTATTGGTACTGGCCTTGGCCTCTGTGAAGGATGATCTTTGGTTCAGACCTGGCTTTCACAGGCCCCACCTCCCCGGTAGGCAGGCCTGGTCAGAGAAAGAGGCAATCCTCCCTCTGCTCCTCCAGGCTGTGGGAGCATTCCTCCCAGAAACTCAGGGCCCAACCCTGCAAGTTCCCTACAATGAAGGCATCACTGTTAGAGAAGTGCCATAGGCTTTAATTAGATTTATTTTATACCAAATAGGTTTTTAAATTTTCAGATATTATTATGTATGGCTTTCAAACTGCTTAGATTCAGAGTCCTGTTGCTTTTATGTGAAACACTATAAAATGGTGTGTTTAAGGTCATTACATTTTATTGGCATAAAAAGACAAGTATATCCTGCTTAAAAAAAAAAAAAGTGACACCCATGAGACTAGCTCAGATTTTTTAGTTTTTTCCTGGTCATATAAACTATCTGTGCATTACTTCTCATTCTATCATTTGCTAGTACTTGCTATAGCAGATGCCAGTGAAAAATTATAAGAAATGCTTAAAACTGAGAAAAATCCAATTTCTGAAAATTTAGCAAAAATGTTGTTAAACCACTGGAATGGCCAAGAACCTAGGCTGAGTTGCCGGAACACCTGTGGGCACAGTTTGAGAAGCTCTGAGGAATTAAAACAATGGTTAAGAGTTCAGGTTCTAGAGTTGGGCAGCTCTGGTTAAAAGCCCAGCACTGCCACTAACCAGCTATGCAACCTTAGACCGTTATTTAAGATCTCTAAAAAAAACCCATCTTCCATTTTTGTTATCAGGACTAAATGAAAAAATGATTTGTGAGGTTTGAGACACTATCTAGCCTAGAAACAGAACAACAGTTCCGGAGTCAGGCCTCCTGTTAATCACTAGCTATGGAATATGAGCAAATCACTTATCCTCTGCACCTGTTTTCTTACCTACAAAATGGGAATGCCGGCCCCTCCTTCATAGGCTTGTGTGAATTATATTAGTGCATACACGTAAAGTACTTACAACAATGCCAAGCACACAGTAAGCCAAAGTGTTAGCAAATTATTAAAGTACTCTAGCATAATGCCTGGCACCTACCTAATAAGAACTAAAAAATGTTACCTATCTTTGATACTATACAGATGAGCTCCTCCTAGGAGACAGGAATTTCAGTCAGGGTGGGCTTCCTGATTGGGCCATTTAGTTAGTGGAAGGGTATTTCTCTTAGACCTGAAAACAGAATGGACCAGAGAGCCTTAGGAGACTTGTAGAGTCAGAGTGTAACAGTCTTGATTAAGAATGGGTGAGGAAGTTTAAGAAAAAACTCTTAGGGGGTTGGGCCTTGAGAATGGTACTTCTAGGGGCACCTGGGTGGCTCAGTCTAAGTGTCTGCCTTTGACTTGGGTCATGATCTCAGGGCCCTGGCATCAAGCCCTGCGTCAGGGTCCCTGCTCCACAGGAAGCCTGCTTCTCCCTCTCCCACTCCCCCTGCTTGTGTTCCCTCTCTTGCTCTCTCTCGGTCAAATAAATAAATAAAATCTTTTAAAAAAAGAAAAAAAAAAAAAGAAAAGTACTTCTACATAAGGCAGATCAGGTAAGGTACTTAGGCAAAAAGGTTTATCTCCAAAGTAGGATGAAGGTAATGAAAGACAACAGGTGGTGGGGGTGGACATTGTAAATCAATAAGCTGTAAGAGACTAAAAAGCCAATACTTGAAAAGCCAGTCTTGTTTAATGTTTTTTGTATCCTCTGTACTTATATTCCTATTTTTTTTTAAAGATTTTATTTATTTATTTGTCAGAGAGAGAGAGCGAGCCAGCACTGGGAGACGGAGGCAGAGGGAGAAGCAGGCTCCCCGCCGAGCAAGGAGCCCGATATGGGACTCGATCCCAGGATGCTAGGATCATGACCTGAGCCGAAGGCAGCTGCTTAACCAACTGGGCCACCCAGGCGTCCCATTATATTCCTATTTTTTTCATCAATAGTTCATAAAATATTTGGCAATGTCCAACCTGTCAGAGAACTTAGGGTTATGTGGGCACATGAAGCACAGTATGAAAAGCCAACAGAAGGTTGGCGTGGGAATTTCAACAGGGAGACGGGCTTCACTGAAACAGTTAGGTCTCCTAGAAACAGCTGTCTTTCCTTGAAGAGTCTGGATTTTGTCTGATTAAGGAAGGCTGCATTTCTCTGGATGGCAAATTAGAAACCAAGCCAACTTCCTGAACCTGTCAGCTATTTCCCCCTCACTTCCCTTTTCCTAAAGAAATAGTTGGGAGGGTGCTTGGATATGGCTCAGTTGGTTAAGCAACTGCCATCAGCTCAGGTCATGATCCTGGAGTCCCAGGATCCAGTTCGGCATCAGGCTCCCTGCTCAGCAGGGAGTCTGCTTCTCTCTCTGACCCTCTCCCCTCTCATCCTCTCTCTCTAATAAATAAAATATTTAAAAGGAAAAAAAAATAGTTGGGAGGAAGAGAGTAGGGGCCCAAGCCCTGAGAGAACAAGGGAGAATGGTCAGGTTAAATGCAGAAAGCAGAGAGGTCCTAAAGGTAGGAAATCTGAGTTGCTTTGCCTCAATGGTCCTTTTAAATCTTGAGGAACAGGCATCAATGTTATTCTCTATCCTTCTGAGTTTGTGTCATCTGCACAACTGGAAAGTTTCCCTTCTTGTCCAGCCGACTGAAAAAAATGTTGCCAGATCTGTAGGATGCTATACTAGATGGACTCAACTTTGACTCCACCCAACATCAGTTCCAACCCTGAGGATATTCCACTCTCCCCACCCAACACCCCATTTGGGGGCTTGGGGCAGGTGCTGGGCCAAGGCTAGTCAGACCACAGTGATCATATCCAGTCCACAGCACCTTCCATTTTATTGTTTTATTTACAAACAGGGTGAAGTCAACTGGGAAAATCAGGAGTAGGGAGTCAGTCTGGGCCATCCAAATGTGGAGTGGTTCCTGGGTCAGTCTCCACCATGAAGGCCGCCTCTTCTATCCTTTTCCTGCCCCTTGGTAATGGCCCCTTGATTCCTCAGGGCAGCCTTGCATGCTGCTCCTGAGCCCTTGTATGAGGGCAGATGGATCCTGGGGAAACAGGGGTGGTACGAGGGCTGGGGCCCCCTCAGTTTGTGTAAACCTGAGTTCCGATCACACGCATGATTTCCTTCTGTATCTTGGGGTCCTGAGTATTAATGTTGGCATCGCCCACCTGACCATCCTCATATCTGCCAAAGATAGGGCAAATGTGAGCATCAGAGGGAGAACAATACCAGAATAATGTCAACAAGTGGAACTATATCTGGAGGTGTGGTCATCCCATCCCAGAAGTCAAAACCCTTTCTTGCTACTCTTCTGGGTGGAAAAGATTCAATGTATCTGGTTTCCTTTAAACAGACCTTGACCTATACCCATCCCCATCTTCCACAGAGAAAGTTCTAGTGCCAGCTCCACTCACGTAGCCAGGGACAAGTCTTCGATGACAGAAACAGACTTTCCCGGTAGTCACACCATCACACCCCCACCCTCATTCCTCAAAGTAAGCCCCAAGGTACCCTCCTAGACTTACACAAAGAAGAACCGTGTGCAGACATGGTCAGACACAGGGCACACCCAGATGTTCCCATGCTTCTGGAGGTCCTTAGATGTAATCACTGGGAAAAAGGGGGCCAGAAGTTATAGATATAATGCTTAAGTCACACAGTCCAGGGAGGGGAGGAAAGACATGATGTGTCAACACCCTTGGCTGGATCATAGAGTTGGGGACACAGAAAAACAGGGACTGGGTGAGCTACCTACCTTCACAAAGTGCTATACAGTTTAGATTCCGACTCTGCAGGAACCTCGACTGAATGGATCGGGTCTGGAAGAGAAGGAGAGCAGAGCCAGGTGGACTGTTACAGCTTTCTCTAGAGAGGACGGTTAGCTGCTGATGGCTAGGAGTGTGGATCAGGGATATCTGGGGCTCCCCAGCCATCGCCTCCCCCAAATCTGCTTTCCCATAATCAGTCTGGATGAGTCCACAGCTTCCATCTTTACATTTTCATGTCACTCTCTGCTTTCATACTTATGACTGAGGCCACATCTAACTCTGGAAGTGTGTTCATCTTAGAACATACCTGATTCCTTCAAATGATCTGCAAACTACCCACCTCCACCACCATCTGTTTTCCCATCCATCTCTGTAGCCTCAACTTATCCCGGGGAAGGGCTCTGCCTCACTAGAGCAGTGCCAACCAATAATACCTGGGGGATGGTATTCATCCTGTTATATCTCTGGACCAGCTCATCCTTGGAGGGCATCCTGTGCTGTCCTTTTCCCATTCCTGTCACAGAACAACAAATCCAGTTCACTCACCCATTCCTCAATCAAATATTTACTAAAATGCATACTATGTGCCAGGCACTGAGCTACACATGTAGTGAATAAAACAAACAAGGTATCTGCCCTGACACAATTTAGTCTGATGGAGACTAGAGGCAAAGAACAAGTAATTACAACACAGTATGGTAAGAGGTGTGATGGGGAGAATCTAGAACAATGAGTGAGCTAGGAGGGAACTAGCCTGTTTTAGAGGTTTGAAGGTGGCTTTCCAGCGACAGCTAGGAAGAATTAGTCAAATGGAGAGGAAGAAAGTGTTCCACAGGTCATGGAAGGCCTGGAGGAAGAGAGCAATGTGCCTTAGTTTGTATGGAGCACAGTCAGTGGGAGGAAGTGACAACAGATGATGTGGAAGCTTTAAGCTAGGATCAGATCAGGAAGGCCTTACAGACCATGTTAAGACAACTGGAGTTTATCCCGAGAACATCAGAGAATCACTAAAAGGCTCTAAGACAGAGGAGGAATATACAAAATGAGCCAGGAACAAGGGGCCCAGGAAAGTGGTATCAACACCTTGGATCAATGCCAGGTTGAGCAAAATGAGTGAGGAGGAAGCAAGCAGAGCAAGCAGATATGCTCTAGTCTCAGAATTACACAGAAAACTATTACCAGAGTCACTTAAGAGAAAAGGCAGAAAGCACAGCTGGTAAGTGATGAATTATTTTCCACAAGTAACCACATGGCAACAACCTTAAGAATCCTGCTTCCTTCCTCAAGTCTTCTCAGACTTGAGGAAGTGGTGTCAATTCCCTCCAATTTCCCCCCTACCTAAATCCATAAATTCTCCATCATCCTTATCTCCCAGTGAATAGCCCTATTTATAACATTTATAGACTCATTCTAGATTTTTCTTTTTTTTTTTTTTAAGATTTTTGTTTACTTATTTGACAGACAGAGATCACAAGTAGGCAGAGAGGCAGGCAGAGAGAGAGGAAGGGAAGCAGGCTTCCTGCTGAGCAGAGAACCCGATTCGGGGCTCGATCCCAGGACCCTGAGATCATGACCTGAGCCGAAGGCAGAGGCATTAACCCACTGAGCCACCCAGGTGCCCCATCTAGATTTTTCTTATTTAGATACAAAACAGTGCTTGTGTGCCTCTACTCCCAACTGTTTTTGGCCTGTGACTAGGACTTCAGTCTTTGCACTAAGCTTTCTCACAGGCCCAGCCTTAACACAGTCATGTGTGTGTGTGTGTCTCCCCCCTTCTGTCAGAGGGAGATGGATGAACACGGGAAATGATGCTATCGTAACAGGCCATAAGCTGGGCCCCTATCTCACAACTCCATCCTGGGAACTTTCTATTACTAATCCCACTCTGCTTCAATTCTTGGTTTTGTAACAGCCGTGGTGCAGGAGTGTGGCCGACTGGACTGCCATTCTTCACTGTGCAGTCTGTCAATTCATCATGCACTTACACTAAAGTCCCATGACAGATTTATGGCTTGAACAAGACCTAGGGCAAGACTTAAAACTGTTCATTTCTTCCTCCTATGGGCCACTTACCACCCCTCTATTTCTACTTTCTCCATTAGCCTTAATTAGGTTTAGCTCTGAATCCAAACATCATGACCTTATTGTCTTGGGTATTTCAATGCAAGATTCCTTTTTTTTTTTTTTTAAGATTTTAATTATTTATTTGACAGAGAAAGATCACAGGTAGGCAGAGAGGCAGGCAGAGAGAGAGGGGGAAGCAGGCTCCCTGCTGAGCAGAGAGCCCGATGCAGGGCTCGATCCCAGGACCCTGAGATCATGACCTGCACCAAAGGCAGAGGCTTAACCCACTGAGCCACTCAGGCGCCCCTCAATGCAAGATTCTGAGTGAAATTCCCCCTCAAGTTCTACCCCAGATAAGAAAGAACAATCTGATTTCTACAACTGGTCTTAGAGATGGCCCTTATGATACAATACAAATCCTGTCCCATCCCAATCCTGTTGTACACTGTCCTGTCCATATTGACCCAATAATCTTCTGTCAGTTTACCAAGACCAGAACCTGAGAACATGGTGGCTAGAATAATCCCCAAATGCTTAGTGTTCAGAGGATACACATGTCAGACATCTCTAAATAGAACTAAACAGATGTTTACCATCTCCTTTCTCGCTGGCCCTCATTATAACCTGCACACAATGGCCAAGTCATTGGAATGGAGGGTCCACTAGCCAAATGGATGTTCTCTATATATACTGGCTCCCAGAGAGCACCGAATGCCACAAAACTAAGGATACCCTGGAGAAAAACATAGAAAACCAAAACTGAATAGGGTAGATGGAAACATGTAAGAAGACAGAGTTGGCTAGGCTAAATGTTAGAGTAACTACAATAAACTGGACATTTGTACACATCTCACATGATAGAGACCCTCACATATCTACAGGGCTTCAAAGACTCAGTCATTCAAGTAAAGCCTACCTGGTCAATTCAATAAAGTGATAAGAAAACTGGCCTAGAAATTAAGAGGCCTAGATTCCAATCCTAGCTCTGCTACTCACAGTTATGTGACCCCAAGAAGTCATTTAACTTCTCTGTATGAGCTTTCCTAACTGTAAAGTAATAAAGGACTAGGTGTAACTCTAAGAGTAAAATCCTATGCCATTTTGTATCCATAATCAATGGAACTCTGCAAATGGGAAAAGGATGGTGTCATATGATGTTTTTCTGTAATGAGGAGAGTAATGAATAAAGTTAAGGAGTCAACAGAGATTCCTGGCTCCATATGATAACTAAAGCAATTCAGGCACTTACCAGTAAACAAAGCCAGTGAGAGGGGAAAGAAGAAGAGAACAGACAGGAAGCAAGAATTCTATGGGCATCAAGGACCAGGAGAATCTCACTAACTCAGAAAACAAGAGCATAATGAGGGAAGCTCAGGCTTCCACAAAGATAAAAATGGGGAAACCTGCACAAAGAAGCCAAAAAGACTATCCCAACACAACCCCTACTTTGCACCCCAGGCACACAGAATAAGATTCATTTATGCATTCAATAAATATTTATAGGGCACTTATGCTGTGTGGATTCATCATCAGGTTTAGTTCATGACACACTATCATTTATTTATTCATTATCTATTATACCTATAGACCCAACCTACAAACTAAATCCAAGAACCAAAACAGTACTAGTGACTTACATCTAACTATCTGCCACTCCTTTGGAGGTAATCACTATCCTGAAATTTCTTTAGTTTTATCATACATACACACACACACACGCACCTAAATGTTTGTTTGCTTTTGAACAATATAAAAAAGACATCATACGGTAGTCTTCTGGGCTTGCTTTTTTTAAGATTTTATTTATTTATCTGAAAAAAAGCACGCACGTGGGGATGGAGGGAGGAGCAGAGCGAGAGGGACAAGCAGACTCCACGGTGAGTGCGGAGCCCAACACGGGGCTCAATCTCACAACCCTGAGCTGAAACGAAGAGTTGGACATTCAACCAACTGAGCCATCCAGATGCCCCTGGGCTTGCCTGCTTTAAAATCAACTAATTACTAAGATTTTTCCACACTTGAGAGCCACTGTTTATCCATTTTCATTGCTAAATAATAATCCATCCTGAGAATATACTAAAGTGTATTTATCCATCCTCCTGATAATCTGATAAAGAGCATTTGGGTTGTTTCCAAGATCTGCTATTGCAAATGGTACTGCTTTGAACATTCACGTACACCTTTGGGTGTATGTATGCAGGAATGAAAATGCTGAGTGGCTAGGATAAAATTTTTCAGCTCTATGAAATTTAACACCAAATTGTTTTCCAAAGTGATTGTACCAATTTATATTCCCATTAAAAATAAAAGAGATCCTGCTGATCTACAACATCTAGAACCACTGGAGGTATTCCCATATTTCTTGATTTTTGCCAATCCATATAGGTACTACATGTTAAGTCTTTTTGGACTTGATTTTACTTCCTTGATTAATAACAGTTGAGCAGCTTTTCATATTTTTTGGTCATTTCTTCAGTGAAATGTCTGTTCATGTCATTTGCCTATTTTTCTATTAGGTTGTCTTTTTCTTATTGATTTTTGAGCATTTTTTTTTTTAAAGATTTTATTTATTTGAGAGAGAACACAAGCAGGGGGAGGGGCAGAGAGAGAAGCAGACTCCACATTGAGCAGGAAGCCTGACAGGGGGCTCGATCCCAGGACTCTGGGATCATGATCTGAGTGAAGACAGATGCTTAACTGACTGAGCCATCCAGATGCCGCGATTTTTAAAATACATTTAAATACTTTAAAATACATTACAATACATTTAAAATACTTTATAACTATCTTTTGTAGTTAAATGTGTTGCTAAATGTCTTCTGGTTTGTAGCTTATCACTTTCATAATAAGTATCCTGATGAACACAAGTTTTTAGTTTTAATAAAGTCAAATGTACCGATCCCTTATGATTTATAATTCTATCTTTTTCCACTCTCTGAGTAATTTTGTATAAGACTTTAATAATTGGTTTGGTTTGGTTAAAGTTTGGTTTAAGACTCACTTATAAAACTATCTGGGCTCGTGAGTTTTGGGGTTTTTTTTGTTGTTGTTGTTGTTGTTGTTGTTAGAGTAGTTTAAAATTTAGAGACTCTTTTAAGTTATACAATTCTGGATCTAAGTTTTCTTATCTTTATAACAGTTATAATTACTGGAGAATACTAAATAATGGCCTATAAAGAATCAAAAATACTGTCCCCTTTATATTGCACATGTGTAATATATGATGGTTATCCTTTATACAGAGACCATAGAACAAGAACAAAACAAGACTGAAAAGGAACTAAGACATGAACCTGGAACACTGAGACAGCTTCAAGTCAGATTCATTTTCTGAACAGAACAAAGCTGGACTTATCTCCTGACTAGAGTATGGGCTTTATTCATGCTTTATCTTTGGAATAAAAGGCTTTTCTCTTCCATTCAATGTAACTATTACAATATTATGCAATTACAGACAGTTCAAATTTTAAAAAGTAGTTTAAAGGGAGAACAATGTTCTCCAGACATGTAAGCCGACTGAAGATACTCAAGCCTTCAAGTGTATTCATATATAAACTCACAGGCACACCATCCATAATAATGACAGGCTACTAACACCAAAAATGTGATCTACGAAAAGCCTCTTTCACTCTCCCAGTTATTCCCTAACTTAATCTCAGAGCCAAGCCTCTACAGTGAATAAAACCATCCCAATGGAGAAGAGGACTACCTAAGAGAAAGGAAACAACTGGTCTCACCTTGTAAAGAATCTGAATTTCTAATAAGAGGAGGCGGAGAGACAGACCATGTATCTGTGACTGGGGAGAGAGCTGACAGAGACCACGTATCCATGATGAACGAGGAGGAGACAGCATAGATTATGTATTTACAAAATGAATGCAACGTAAATAGAGTCAAGGTGGCCAGAGAGTATTTCTTACCTGAGTATCCAAAGGAAATACTGGAGATGGGGCTCAGGTAGATGCCTTTGCCATAGGCTGCTCCATGCAGCTTGCAGGGAAACACCAGGATGAGCAATATGAGCCTGGGCCCTCCCATGGCTGTATATTAGGCAGCCACAAGGCTTATCCAGCCCTCTGTCCCTCCAATTACTTTCTCACTCATTCAGATAATGCTAGGAACCTACTCTTGAAAAGCTGATTGGCTGAAAAACGGATGCAGGTTAACCCTTTTGCCCTACTAGATATTGATGTCTTGGAAAGTGAGGAGTGGCAGAGCCACTGAGTCAATCCCTCAGAACCCATGTTTCTGTCCCCACACCTTGGTACATATGCAGATTCCCAAAAAGGAACTACCGAACAGATAACCAAGAGGAGGGACAATACGCATTCCTTGGAGGCTCACAGGGCAAAGAAATAAGACTTTTATAACAATTCTCTGAATGAACAGTCACATAAATTAAAAAGCTTTGTCTAACAGGTTAATTCATCACAGTGGCTGCGGTCAGCTATTCATCTTCCTGCCTACTGCTACAATCCCATTCCCGAAACCACCAAAAACCAGTCTGGAGTCAGTTATACGACAGCCACATCCCTTCTATACAAACAATTCCAACCTCTCTCCTATGGAAGCCCCACAACAGGCTAAATTTGAGGATGCTGAGACAGAAACAGCTAAGTACTCTAAAGCAGCTTTCCCCAAAACCGAGTGGAGTGGAGGGGGGGGTGGAAAGAATGGGAAAGGGGCACAGCCTCACCTGCAGTTTGGTGTAGGATGCATTGACCAGCCCATTGCGCAGGATCGAATGCCAGTTCTCAATGTGGGACCCACTGCAAGGCAGGGTAAAATGCGTGTTTCCTCACAGTATGAGGTTCCCAGAAGCACTTCCAAGACTGCCATGCCACTCCCACCCATCCTCACCCACACAGGACATGCTGATTGGCACAGATACACCTAGT
This sequence comes from Mellivora capensis, assembly GCA_004024625.1. Taxonomy (NCBI): domain Eukaryota; kingdom Metazoa; phylum Chordata; class Mammalia; order Carnivora; family Mustelidae; genus Mellivora; species Mellivora capensis. Next base: position 21,997 of record PISX010002422.1, on the reverse strand, counting down.
GATGGACATGCACATGGATACAGTCACAGGCATGCAAGATATGTGTGTGGCTAACCCTCCATCTTAATTTCCAGTCCCATCCTTTATTCTGTGCTTCAGCTAGTCCCATATTAAACCCCCAAATGCTGGTTCAGTATTTTCATTTGCCTAGTCTCCTGATATTTCAAGTTACGCAGATTCATCTTACACCCAACAAAAACTTACCACTGTTCCCAAATATGGCTGCCAGTCCTGACCTGACATCTATTTTAAGAAAAGGGTACCATCCCTTCTTAATCTCTCTCTCTCTCTCTCCCCTCCCACAGGCACAAATCACTGATTTCCTTCAAAATAGCTTTCAGATCTCTCTCCTCCAATCTGTTCCTTCAACATCTTTTTATATGTAAATGTCATTTCTCAACTACAACATAAGTAGCTTGAGAGTAAAGACCAAATCGTATGTATCTTTTTACCTTCTACAGCACCTACCACAATAATAATAAATATTTGACTGATCAGTTGATGGATATAGGTAACACACACACTCATATACCTCAAATGAAGTTGCCCTCCCATCCCCCTAAACTATTTGTTGTCCTCTCCACCCCCACCCCCAGTCCCCACCCTCCTCACTGGAAGGCAAAGGTGCTGCCATAGAGCTTCTTGGCGGTCCGGAACCGAGCCTCCTTGGCAGGAGGGCTGCTCAGCAGGAGGAACTGGTGTGAGGTGTGCATGAACTTCAGCTGCTGCCCAGGGTGGGGGTCGAGTCAGGAAAACAGAGCAGATATGGAGATCAGGGAGGGAAAGGTTGGGGGTAGGAGGCAAATCAGGCTGGCAGTAACCCCAAATAAATAGAATATGAGTAGGTCCAAAGGCTGCTGTTGATGGACAGAGCCAATGAGGCAAGTCTAGGACCAATATGGTTAGCTGGTTTGGAGACCCTCCCTGCCCTTCACCAGATATTTAAAGAGTTTAGAAGAATAGTCACTTACCCTGCTGAGAGGTAGTTTGACAATGTGTGACCTGTTGCTAGAGATGATCCTAGCATAAAACAGAAAAAAAGGGATGGAAAGAATGAGTGTGTGGCCAGACCATCCAGAACAAAGCAGCAGCCTTGCTGAACCCCTCCCTGGGAGAACAAGCAAGGATTCCAGGGCTATCTGCATTATGTGAAATGTTCAGATCACTATCTGGGTATTCCTGTGGGTGGTAATGCTAGCGTAGAAAAATGTAAAAGGGAAGCTACTGAACAGAGATCAGCTAGTTACTGGGTAAACAATGGAGGAAAGAAAGAGAGGGATGAAAGGGAGAGTGCCACATCTAGGAGGAGAAAAGGATAACATGAAAGGAAGAGTACATAAGATCAGCTAAAAAAAAAAAAAATCAGAAAGCAGGGATCTGTATCAGCAGGGTGACAACTAGTACTTGGGATTTAGAGACGCACAACTGGGGCTCAAGAGAAACCTATCTGAGCTCAGAGAAAGCCTTCAGGGTTCTGGAGGATGGGAAGGAGTGGAAAGAAAGTTACTGTTTGGACTGGAGAAATAAACAGAAGACACTGCAACAATCTTCCTGAGGATTCAAGGACACACTGGGCTGTGTATAGGCTGAATTCAGAGTGCAGGAGAGAGCAAAAGCATAAAACAGTGAGGGCTCAGCAAGGCAATGTTATCTCATGTAGTGGATACAGTTTGGTTCTTTGGGCTTCACCCATTTACTTGTGATGCCATCCTGATGCCTGGTCACTCCTCACGCTATGAGGGAGCATGCTGCATAGCTGACTAGGATGTCAACAGCTGACTAGGAAAAGATGGGAAAGTTATGTCAGCAAAACAATAAAAATCAAGATCAGGAAAGGAGGGCAGAAGGTGGAGGCAGTAGAGAATGTTCAGAATCTTTGTTAGAAGAGGATAATAATATTGCCTCAAGGCTGTGGACAGTGTATATCAACAAGGAAGGCCTTGAGAGAGGGAAAGGGAGTAGAAGAGGGAGACAGACCTCTCTGGATGCACAGAGAACTTAGCTGAAACAGTACTAATGCTTACATACAGAGGATGCTTAAACACCCCCATACTTCCCTTCCATTCCTCGAAGGATGAACCATTCTACCCATACTACTTACCACTGCAAGAGAGGATGGGCCAAGGGATCCAGCTTGTCCATCTGCTTCTTAATTTCTAGGTATGAGCCCTGTAAGACAAAGGCCATAAAATTATCTCCCAGGAGAGGTGGGAGCCCTCCCACTTATGACTGACTATCAGGGCCTAGGGCAAGGTAGGCACTGAAGGCCACACAAAGGCAAGAGGAAATGGGGTTCCCACCCTCAAGGAGCCCAGTTAGATTGGGAAGACTCAGAAATAAATATGAAAATGACTGAAAATGCTTACAAAACAACATGCAGGTGGGTCTCCCTCATTTTATGCAATTCCTACAACCCTAAAAAGTTGACTTTAAATAAAAAATAAATAAAATCAATGTCCCAGAAAGATCAGGCTAAGGAATGCTGTGGTAAAACTTTACATAAAGCAGAGTCCTTCTGACAAATCATCCCTCCTAGGTATATCTAATGTGTTAATCTGAACTGTGATATATAGGATTTGCTGAGAAGAGGCCCACCTGTAAATGTGAGTACAAATGAATGTCTATTCATGCAGAGATTGCAGACGAGGGGTGGGGAAGTCTGGTGAGGGGCAGCCTTGAGTCAAAGGATGGTCACTGCTCCATGTTGTGCCCCACCCCTAGGAAGGACAGAAAATGTAGGCCCCTGGGGCTAGTTCCTTACGTCCAAGCCCCCTCCTCACCCTCCCAACCCTGGGGAAAAGTCTTTTCCTCACTTCTCTAATTCCCTAAGAATTATGGGGGAAACATTAAATATGAACAACTTGTGAAGGAACTGGCAACAAAGGTAAAGGTTGAGAGAGACATCAGGAGTGAGAAAAGGGAGTAACAGAGAACAAAGATCGGGAAGGCTAAAAGGGAAGACTAAAGTAAATACAGTGAGGAATCTGAGTAGCATTTCTAAATCTTCACTCCACTCCCATGGATTCCAAGCACAACAGGGCACTGAAGAAGGACAGGCAGAGGGCAGAATACCTGGGTCATCTCCCGGATGGACATCACACTATCCAGAGCTTTCTGAAGTCGTTCATAATTCTTTTTCTGTGGGGAATCAATGGGAAGAGGAGACCCAGATGAAGAAAAGTGGAGGCGCGTAAGATGTGATGAAAAGGGAGGGCCAGATGTACATAAAAAGTCTGGACCCCGGGGCACCTGGGTGGCTCGGTGGGTTGAGGCCTCTGCCTTCGGCTCAGGTCATGATCCCAGAGTCCTGGGATCGAGCCCAGCATCAGGCTCTCTGCTCAGCGGGGAGCCTGCTTCCTCCTCTCTCTGCCTGCCTCTCTGCCTACTTGTGATCTCTGTCTGTCAAATAAATAAATAAAATCTTTAAAAAAAAAAAGTCTAGACCCCAGGGAAAGAGTATATGTCATGGAAAGAACACAGATTTAATGTCAGACAGTTCTGGAATCACGTGCTAGTTTTCTTTTACCAGCTGGAAGTAATAGGGGAAGAGGGGAAGTTACTTAACCGCTTAGAATCTCAGTATCCCTGTATGTAAGTGAAGATAAAAATTCCCACTACACTCACGAAGAAGTTCTAAGGACTAAATAACATATGTAAAGCATCTATATAGTGCCTGATACATAGCAAGAAGGGTAATAGTGAGGCACTCTGCTGGGTACTTGTGATAGTTAACTTTGTCAATGATTAATCCAGTTGATCTGACTGGGTCACGGAGTGCCTGAACATTTTGTCACACATTACTCCTGGTGTGTCAGTGAGGGTGTCTCTAGATGAGATTAACCACTGAATCAGCAGACTGAATAAAGCAGATTGCCTGCCCTCATTTGGGTGGGCCTCATACAATCAGTTGAAGGTCTGAGGAGAACAAAAAGGCCAAGGAAGAGGGAACTCTCCCTGCCTGACTGCTGAAGCTAGGATACTCACTGGTCCTTTCCTACCTTTGGACTGGAATTGAAAGACCTGCTCTTTCTGGATCTCAAGACTGCCGGCTTTTGGACTAGAATTTACACCATGGGTTCTCCTGGGTCTCCAGCTTGCCAACTGCAAAACCTGGGACTTCTCAACCGTCATAACCACATGAGCCACTTCCTTCTAATAAAAATCTTTCTATATATATCTCCTATTGATTGGTTCTGTTTCTCTGGAGAACCCTAATACAGTACTTTACATATATTCTCTCTCTCATTTTTATAACAAGCTGCAAGGTAGATATTATCCCCCTTTTACAGATAAGAAAATCAAGGTTCAGAAAGGTTAAGTAACTTTTCTTACACCATTCAGCTAGGAACAGTAGAACCTCAAATGGAATCCAGGTCTGTCTGGCTCCAAAGTCAATATTCTTCACTAGTAAAACCCAATAATGTTAATTCTTCTCTACTCCTTCTAACAATCTCAGTTATTTATTCAATAAAATAGTTAAAGCTTGAAGTTTAAGAGTTCCCAAGAACCAAGTGTTCCCCTTCTTCTGTCCCACATTCTAACCTGTTAAATACACTAGAATAAGAGCCCGTAGATTCCCACCATCTCTTATCATTTCTATTCCTTAGCTCTGACTTTCTTCCCAAGCAACAATACCTTGGGGTTAAAGGCCAGAGTCTTGGGATCAGTGGGGTCCACCACAGAGGGATAAGGCTCAAAGATGATGCTCTTTCTAGGGGATTCCAAAGCTGCCCTACACATGGCCACCAGCAGATCCACCACCTTAGGGAAAAAGAGAGAAAGAGGGCAAAAGCGAAAGGATCTCCCAGAGCTGGGAGTCACACAATATCCAGCATAGGTCCACTTTTTGGAGGCTCTCAGTACTTCTCCCTGCTGTTCCTTTTAAAAGCAAACATGCTTATGATTTCTTCATTAGAAAATACAGACTACTTATAAAAATTCAAGTAACAGAGGCACCTGGGTGGCTCAGTCATTAAGTGCCTGTCTTCGACGCAGGTCATATCCCAAGGAACTCAAATCAACTCCCACGTCAGGCTCCCTGCTCCACAGCAAGCCTGCTTCTCCCTCTCCCACTTCCCCTGCTTGTGTTCCCTCTCTCACTATCTTTCTGTCAAATAAATAAATAAAATCTTTAAGAAATAAACAATTTAAAAAATTCAAATAACGGTGAATTAAAAAGTAACTAAAGAAAAGATAAAAATCATCCTCTGCCCCCAAATAAATCTCATGCATCACAGGTACTACTGTGAAGTCTGATGTCTATCCTTTCAGATTATCCTTCCTATGGAAATAGTTTATTAAATAGGAAACTGAAAAAGAAAGAACTATACTACACTTACTGTTTTTTTTTATATATCATGGTCTACCCCTAAGTAATAGCTGTAGAGTATTTCCACTGTAAGGACATGCCATGGTTTCTTTAACAGAACCCCACAGATGGAACTGTATCCATGTGGGTATTTTTTTTTCACTATTACAAACAAGAGTATCGTGAGCATCCTTACACATGGAAGCATTTCCAGAGGTTAAATTGCAAGGAGTGAAATTGCTGGGTTGCCTGGTCTTTCTTGATGCCAGTTCCCCAGAAGCTTTTCCCTCTCTCATACCTCTGCTCCAGTGGCGACCTCCTCTGCAGCTCCAGACATGACTCCCAGCGTGTAGAAGGAGAAAACACACAGCTCACGAGTACAGACAGCTGGCTAGATGGACATATTAAACAGACAGTAATGACAACAGGGTGTGCAGTAAGAAGGTGTTATAGAGAGAAGGACAAATCTGAACTCAGACAACTCTAGAATGAGGTAGGAATTTGGGGTCCTTTAAGTCATGAGAAAAACTATAAACTAGTCTTAATTAAAATGCTTACATATAAGTTTGAGAGTTAATGCTATTTCCTCTATGAAGCCTTCCATGACTTGCGTAGGCAGTTAGATGCTCTCTCTTGTGAGTTTCCACAACACTGCTCATGTCTCTTCCCCATAGTTATAGTGTAGAGTCTGTCCACCCACCCAGACTTGGGAGTCCTTGAGAATAGCGTCATATGCAATCATCTTTATCAATACCTGATCCCTATTTTTAAATGTTGGGCGGGGGTTTACCTTAAAAAACATTCATGTATCCTCACTTTCCAAACAGGACTGCTGAATTTGTTTTCTGAGAAAAATAATTATTTCTAGAGTCTCAGGGAGAATGGACAGAATTCTACCTTTACCACAGACCCGGGAAGAAAGGAGAGATGAGGAGCTAAGGGTCTAAGGAAAAAGGTCACAGATTAGGGTATATACCTTGAGCATGGATCCATTCTGGAAGACATGCTGCTCATCACACACCACACAGTACTCATTCAACGTTGGAATCCTCTGTTCTGCATACTTCATGATCTGGGGAGAGAAGAGATTGTATCAAGTCTCTTGGAAGTACAGGTACAGATAAGGGAAATCATTTGAGCTTCTTTCCAGCTACTCTCCCTACTCCCAGCCCTGTGCCTAAGTCGGAATGTATTTTTGGGCCCTGTGCTTATTTAAATTGATGGCCCAACTCTAGAGCTACAATTATTTATTATAGTAAATACAGGACCAGCCATGGCAGAAGATCTGAGTTAAAATCCTACCTGCCTCTACCACTTAATAACAGATACAACTTTGGGCAAATCAGTAACCTGAGCCTTGGTTTCATCATTTATAAACTGGGTATTATTCACCCCAAAGAAGAATGCATATTAATGAAATAATTTCATTAAAGTATTTTATAAACATTAACAAGAACTAACCAAACTATTAACCTTAGTTGTAGTAATTATATATTGTCCCTCAGAGATAGGTGAATATTCAGTCCACGATTACATGGTAGGGGGCCTTAGAAGACATTTCAACTACCCAGAACAATCAGCCTGTTCACTGGTCAAAAACATAGGCACAATTCTGTTGGGAAGAGAGCACAAATCCAGAGCCATTTCGCAATACCCTAAAAAAATTTTTTTTTAAGTTAACATTCAGTGTTTTGCTAGTTTCAGGGGTAGAATTTAGTGATTCATCAGTTGCATATAACACCCAGTGCTCATTACTAGAGAATTTTTTAAAACACTCTGTCTAGGGGCACCTGGCTGGCTCAGTCAGTGGACCATACAACTTTTGATCTCGAGACCATGAGCTCAACCCTACAGTGGCTGTAGAGCTTACTTAAAAACATAAACAAAACCTAAAAACAACAACGAAATAAAACCACACTCTGTCTTAACATGACTCTACCAAGTACAAGGTTGTGTGAATCAAGTTGTTCCCATTTCACATACTTTTGGGCTGGTAAAGGGACATGCAAGGGCTTTTATTCACTGAGATGCACTGAATGCCCACTATGTACCCAGTTTGGTGAATGCTCTCCTTGACTATTCAATAACATAAAAGATTATTCTTCTCAGACCCTCAGCACCAACAAAGGAGATGTGGCATGTATACAAATTAATTACAACTCAAAGCAGGATAGGGTATGTGACACACAGGTTCGATACAAAACAAAAAGCATCTTAAGAAGTCAGTGAGAGGAGAGATCACTCCCACCTAATACGGTTGGAGTAACGGAGAAGAATTTTATGGCGCAGGTAGCAATGAGCCTTGACTGCAACAGGCAGATTTAGGGAGGAAGGCCAGTGGAGGGAATGATGTGAACAAAGGTAAAAGAGATGCAAAAGTGAAAGAAAGCATGTCCAGGGAATAAAGAAATATGAAAAAGAAATGACCCAGCAGTAGCTGAGCAATGAAAGAGGTATAGGTAAAACTGAAGATCACTTGAGTGAGGATTTGGGAATCACAAGGAAATCAGTGTCAATCCCTCTCATATCTTGACACCTATGCACTTATAATTTGCAGTGCATCATTTGGCACTTGATCAGACATGATCTGTTAGTGTCTTCCCAGTAATGCCATCAGCCTCTTGAAGATGGAAACTATGCCTTCTTTTCTCCTATGAATGCGAGTACAGTTCTGGGAGCAGAGCAACTCAGGAAATATTTGTTAACTGAATGAGGAGCTGGGAGATGTTAGGGGATCAGATGGGTCAGACAACAAGGGAAAGGCTTAGGAATGAAGCTTTGTACTCAATTACCTGGACAAGGAATCCATATTCCAGAGTGGGGATGTTCTTGCAGTGACCACTGACCTAACGAGAGTAGAAAGACAGACATCATGAGCCTCCCATGAAGCTGGTGCCGAGCAAGATCTCACACTCATCACCTAGGATTCTCCTGAAGTAGCTACACCCTAGCTCCGATGAGCCTAAATAATCCCAAAGCTGGAGAGAAGACCTTTAGACATTTTTGCCAAAGGCTCCTGAAAAGGGCTCACTTGTCTTTAACCTTCTTCAAGGTAGGTGGATAGGTTAATACAGCAGCTGATGACCAAGTCCTAACCACAGCCAAATAAAATCATATATGACATCTTGGGATGCCCAAGCTCAGACTCCCTGCTTCATGGCCTACTATCAGAGAAGCTGGCCAGACAGTTTAGAGATGTCTTCAGCTATTAAAAAATGTGCTCTATTCTACCCATTCATGGTACATGTCCAAGTTTCACTTAGGATCCCTGAAAAGCCATATTCCCACCTCATTTTGAGATGTTATACTCTCACATTTCCATTCCCACCCTTCTGGCACCCAAGTCAAACCCTCCCCAGCCCATGTACCAAAGGAGAGGTCCGTGCTGGGGGAGGGAGGCCCACGTGCTGAGGGCAGAGGAGACCTGCCTGGGGGCTGGGAGGGTAGCCAAACACCTCCACTTTGGGGTTCTTCATGGTGCAGGAGATGGAACGGTTCATGAGGCGCCCAACTCGAAGTTCTGGTACACCCAGTTTTCCTTTCAGCATGGAGTCCTGTATGATAGGGAAACTGGGAGACCTGGAGAGAGAGCAAAGAGAAGTGATGAAACTGAGGATTCAGAATGAGCCCTAGAAGAACACTGGAGGTGAGTGAGTACTAGGTCAGGATGGGTGAAGTGACTTAAACCAAAGAAGAACTCCTACCTGAGGAAAGTTCCATTGGATCTTTTTTTTTTTTTTTAAAAGATTTTATTTATCTACTTGACAGACAGAGTTCACAAGTAGGCAGAGAAGCAGGCAGAGAGAGAGGAGGAAGCAGGCTCCCTGCTGAGCAGAGAGCCCGATGCGGGACTCGATCCCAGGACCCTGGGATCATGACCCAAGCCGAAGGCAGAGGGTTTAACCCGCTGAGCCACCCAGGTGCCCGTTCCATTGGATCTTAAACACATTTAAAACGAGCAGGTCACAAATCTGAACTGATTTTTATGTCATTTATTTGTGTTCTTCAAATTGGAACATGGAGAACAGGCAGAGGCAAAGTCTCAGTCAATCTCTATGGCATCTGGGCCAGGTATGGAATGATCCCTTGGACAGGATGCCTGTTTCACTGTTCCATATTGTGTGTGTGTGTGTGTGTGTGTGTGTGTGTGTCTGTTTCACTGTTCCATATAGTGTGTGTGTGTGTGTGTGTGTGTGGTGTTTATATACATATGATTAAGTGCTAAATACCATACTAAGCAAGAAGTAGTTGCAACCCAAAGAGCCTAATGTCTATCTGTCAATAATAGTGCCTGGGAAGCTACAAATCTGGCAAATCTGGATTTATATTAGCCTTTGGGAAAGTCAGAGACCCCAGGGGGACAAAATGTAGGCCTGGGGACAGAGAATGAGACAGTATTTCTAAAACCTAGATAATAAATCAGTCCCCCCTCTCATGAGAAAAAAGAATTGACGCCTATTCTCAGACTCTACCTTCTTAGGAGAAAGAGTAATGAATGAGGTTCAAAGAAAGAAAAGATAGAAAAAATTAGCATACAATTCTTCAAATATATACCATCAACTAGGTATTATGTTTTACATAAAGGACAAGGTATGGGGGCGCCTCGGTGGCCCAGTAGGTTAAAGCCTCTGCCTTCGGCTCGGGTCATGATCCCAGGGTCCTGGAATCGAGCCCCGCATCGGGCTCTTTGCTCAGCGGGGAGCCTGCTTCCCCCTCTCTCTCTCTGCCTGCCTCTCTGCCTACTTGTGATCTCTGTCTATCAAATAAATAAAAATCTTTAAAAAAAAAAAGAATTAAGAAAAAAAAGGACAAGGTATAAATACTGGTGATAGAAGTACAAGAATAAAGACACCTAGGGGACAGGACTATGTGGGTGGTGGTGTTAAAGATGCAGAATTTAGAGGACCTCGGGAGAGATCAAAATAGGTAAGCTTAGGTAATCAAGAAAGTGGGTGGGAGCTCAGACAAGACCACGGGCATCAGAGATGATCTGCTCCTGGAGGAGCACTTACTTGGGGATGGGCGAGAAGATGCTGAGGCCAGCTCGGAACTTCTTGATGGTACCACTTGCCTTGAACCAACTGTGCCTCTTTTCCTGCTGGGTCTTCAAGAAATCATTGCTGAGATGTTTCCATTGTTGGGAAGTGAACATACCCAGGATCCTAAGGAATCAAAGAGAACCGGCTTACAAAAACTCGGGCAGGGGAGTAGGTCAAAGAATAGAACTATGAAAAGCAATTAATCTAAAATTCAGACCCAGGGGCTGTAAAGCTAGTTGTTGTGAGGAAATGTGTCTGAAGACCCCCGATAATAACCTTAGCACATGGAAATGTGCTGTCCTAAAGTATCTCTTTACCTTAGAAGGTAAATCCACTCCCATTACCTGGTCTCACGGACCAGAACAATTCTGAGATGATTTGCCTTTAATGGAAGATCTCAAAGGTGAGCCTTCAATGGCCATGAACCTAGGAATTTATTGCCAAGAATGACTATACTGACAGTGGAACAGAAGTAGTGGGATGACCTGAGTACCAGCAAATAAAAGGAGTAGGGACACGAGGAGTATTGACATTGTTAGGCAAAAAATTATATCCCCAAATTTACGGCTTCCAACTTGAGCTGGGCCCTCAGCTAGTTCTGTCAGTTCTTTCACTTGTCTTTGATCAGTCCTCTCTGGCATTACTCTAATCTATTATCATAAATCCTTACCGCCTTCTCTAAGCTTTTAATTTCACTTACAGCTGATAACCTCTTACTTCTTAACGGAGAAAAACTGAAGCCATCAGTTACCATCTCCCTTAATTTTCCAACCCTATTATTAAAATCTATTTCCATTCTACCTTGATTCCTCCATTCTCTGGAGACAAGGTGACTCTTCTCTTAATTCCTCTATTTGTTCACTAGATCTCAGCTCCTTCTTGCCTCTTAAGGGATCTTGATCCATCAATCATCCCCCCTGTTCCTTTCCCAAAGTCTACACAAAGTTTCAAGTTTCTGCCCCTCAGTCTAATTAGATCTCCCCCTGCCCCTTCTATCCTCATCCAAGTATCTGAATCCACACATACTGTTTCTACTTCATTGCTAACCACTCACTTCTCAACTCAACTGCTCTATCTTTGCCACTCCACTACAATTGCTCTTACCTTGATGTTAGATCCAAGAAAAACTCTTAAGTTCTCCTCTTATTTATCCTTTATCTTTTCTGGCATCTTGCCCTCCTTGTAGAAACTCTCCCCCTTGCCTTCTGTGAGACCATTCGCTTCCTATTCTTCTCCAGCTTCTCTGACCTATCTTCAATGTTCTTTCTCTGCCCACTCTTTTTCTTCGGTACTTTGTCTGGATATCAAAGGATGTTTTGCCCTTGATCCTATATTCTTTTCATTTTATCATGTTTTCCCTTAGCAATCTCATACTCTACACCAGTTGTAATCTCCACCCATTCAGCGAATTTATTTTCAACCTTAACTTCTGTGACATATCTATGTACTAAGTACGACCACTTGAATATCCCAAGATTACCTTTACTTTTTTTTTTTTTCAAGTAGGTTCCATCCCCAGCATGGAGCCCCATGTGGGGCTTAAACTCATGACCCTGAGATCAAGACTTGTGCCAAGACCAAGAATTGGACTTAACTGATTGAGTCACACAGGAAGCCCCCCACCCAAGGTTATCTTTAAACAACATGTTTAAAATGGAACTAATTGGGGTGCCTGGGTGGCTCAGTCATTAAGCATCTGCCTTCAGCTCAGGTCATGAGCCCAAGGTCCTGGGATCGAGCCCCGCATCAGGTCCCTGCTCTGCAGGAAGCCTGGTTCTCCCTCTCCCACTCCTCCTGCTTGTGTTCCCTCTCTTGCTGTCTCTGTCAAATAAATAAAAAAATAAATCAAATCTTTAAAATGGAACTAATTATCTATAGTCATCCCATAAAACTGTTCCTCTTCTTACATCCCTATTTAATTTGGTGGTATTACAATTTACCCAGACATCTAGGCTGGAAACCTAAGAGTAATGTTCCACATACAACATAGCCAAATCAGTCTTCAAGTCTTATTGATTTTATACTCCACAAATCTCTCTAGTCCACCTTTCATCTCTATTCTCATTACTCTCTCATTATTCTCTTACTTGGCTCAGGCCCCTCATCATCTCATGTCTGGACTTCTTCAAAGGCCTCCTAATAAACTAGTTCTGGTCTCTTGTCTCACCCCCTCCTACCTATTTTACATAGTGCTACAGGAATCATTTCTCTAAAATGAAGTCTGGCCATGTTCTTTCATTGCTTAAAACCCTTCCAATGCTCCTGCTGCCTACAAGATAAGAGCCCAAGATCCTCTCTGATTTGGAACCCTTCCTACTTCTCTGGCTTCAGTTCCCACCACTCTCCCCCTGTATGTTACTAGCAATATTTAACTACTGGAGCTTCCTACACACAGGCTGCTTCACCTAACTGTGTCCTTGAAAATGTTATTCACTCTCAGAGTCTGTCTGCATGGGAAACTCTTATCCATCCTTGAAAACATGAATCATCTCCTTTCATTCATTCACTCAAAGCCCTCCACCCACCACCAGACTGAGTCACCCCTTCCTCTATATTCTTTCTAAATCCTACATGTTCACTTGTATTAGAACATGTATCCACTAGACTCTATTCACAGAGGGTAGAATCTTTAATTCACTTAATTTTCCTTATACGCCAAATATTAGCAAGACACTCAACACATTCCACAAACTAAAACTGTCTGAGCTCCTAGAGCCCCACTCTGAGAACACCATAAGAGAAAACATAAAGAGCATGACCCTATTTCTAGGGTTTTACCTATCCTAAAATGGTAAATACTGATGAGCTCCACCTTACCTCCAGGAAGTCTCAAGGCCAGACACTCCAGAACCAGAGGGTCTCCCACCTAACCATAAACTTGGCCTCCCAAATTTATTTAGTCTTTTTCGGGCACATCTCAGAAAGATATTTTTGGGAGGAAGCATTCCATCCAAAGGTCTGCCTGTCCATCCATATATCCATCTCTTCCCCTCATATATTCATAACCAGAGAGATCGAAGTTCTTACTTTTTCAACTGAAGACCCAGCCCAAATCCTTCTTTATTCGATGGCTGGAAAACCTCAATCGATGGTTCTGCAACGAGAAAAAAAACCTCCTAGTATGTATGTCTCCATTTTCCTGGGAGTCCAAAGCCCCAGTTCAGTGGACGAGTGTCCTCAGATTCTAAGATTACTCTAACCAATAGTGATGGAGAAGGCAAGTATCTGAGGCAGAGGGCAGATTCTGGGAGCTTTCTGACAATTCCAAATCACTTCACTTCTACGAAGAAGTTGAAGGAAATGGAAAGAATAAATAATATCCGGGGACCAGAGAAAACAATTTCATTAACCAAGAAGGCCTTTAGGGGATGGCTATCAGGTGACAGGAAATGAAGACACCAGTGACAGGAAACCGAAAAGCCCCTATCAATGGCCTGCAAATTATATCCAAGGACCTTATTCCTAGCTTTTTTGTGGCTCAATTAACTTAGAACTTTGGATTAGACCACACTCGAAGCACCTACTTGGCCAAACTCACTGCCTTTACCTGGTCCATCGAGGTACTGGGAGAGAGAAAACCGCAGCCTCAACACAATAGGTTCTGTTCGGAGGACCTTCCAGGCTGTAGAGACTTCCTCCTAAAAGAGTAGGTGAAACAGGTTCCAGTTCAGCAACAGAGAGGAATGGACTTGGAAGTTTTCCCTATATGACACACACATGCACATGACAGTACACACCACTGTCTGCTGATGGTCTAGGAAAGACAGGGATGAAGAATATGTGCTTCAAATGCAGCACTCAGGAACAAGACTCCTGGCCTACATGACAAAATCCACAAGTCCAGCTAGACATGTTGTTGGCAGGTAAGAGCACCACTTACATCGAGGAAGCTGATGTTGATGTGGAGGTCAATGTCCACGTCATCGATAGTTCCATATTCTCTACAGAGATACAGAAGAGACTCATTAAGGGGGAAAGAAGGGAACAGAGACTGAGGTGGATGGAGAACTGAGCCTTGGGCCAGGGGAGAGGGAAGAGAGGAAGGCAGCTCCGTATCCAGACTTAGTTACAGCCTCAAGCCACTTACATGATCAGGGCTTCCTCTAGGCCAGAAGCCCTTCTGACCTCAAAGGTCAAACTATCAGCTTAGAGGGAGTCTAGGATGAAAGGAAACTTCTAAGAAAAATGGCTATACTTCCTTCATCACTGCTGTCAGCTAAGCTTAAGTATTCTGAGCAACTCCCACTATTTATCACTAAGCTCATAATTTATCCATGTCCACAGACCCCCCTTCATACCATAAAAAGAAAAAACCTCTAGCCTTCTACAGCTCAGAGAAGAAGTGGCTTGCTCCTGAAGTGGAGTCCCACCTGATGGATATAGAGTTCTCACTGTAGATCTCCTTCACGGCTTCAATGTCTGCATCAAGCTGGGGGTGTCGATACAGGTCGGCTGCACAGCTCCCCTGAATCAGCAGCAAAGACAGTGGGGAGGTTTGAGGGAAGGGAAAGAGAGATGCAAAATAAAAAGAACATGAACAAACACCGGGAACAAGAAATCAAATGGCAACAGTACATGTAAGCAAAAGGCTGCTTCTGTGAAGGGGCTCTTGACGGTGACCCTAGCTACCCACCACTGGCACACAAGTCTCCCACCGTCTCCACTCTATGAACTTTCAGTGGACCAAATGCAGACCTTGCTCAAGTCTTAAGTCCGCACCTTCTCCTCTGACCCTGACCAGGGATACTTAGCTATCCCTTGTATGAGAACTCAAGACAGGCTGAAGATCACAGAATTTAACTCAGATGGTGCTGTATGAAGAGTCCAACATTCCTCCTCAGGACTGTGCCCTGGGTAGAGATAGTATGAAGCAATCACTGGCAGGATAATCTTTTAAAAATTTGACCCTAATGAACGAAATGACACCCACTAGCTAGTGAAGGAAGAGTAAAAAACTAATTATTTCCGACCAAAAACAAACAGGTAGCTTCCACATACAAAGGATGTAGTTTACTCTTGGAAAGGCAGGAGTCCCAGGCAAGAGCAAGGATATGACATCAGCTCTGATAAGACAATGCTCAGACCACACCAACATTGTACTGCATCCTCCTCTTACCTCTGCTGCAGAATAATCTCTCACTACTTGCTATATTCAGAGAAGCACACATTTAGACTATCCAGCATGTGTTTTAGGGGCTGTAATCTCACCTGAACTCCATAGAGAAATTCCTCTGATTCATTATCTCCCTCCGAATCATCATCATTCCAGAACTGGCCTTTGATGTCCTAGTGATGAAAAATAAGGATACAACCTTATTGGATCCCTATCATCCCATGGAACAGAGTGGTGATAGGAAACAGATTCCCACAAGGAATGGGAGGTCCCTTGGGACAGAATAACCGAGGCCCTATTCCCTTTACTCCCTTCACCTCACCCCTTAGGACCACCTGTCTCTTCCTGGATCTGGTTATATCCATGGCCTACCTCTGATTTGTGAGGGATGGACGAAAATAGGGACTTTTGGCCTTCTTCTTGAGTGTAAGTATGATGATTGAGGCTCTGGTAGCCAGTGGAGGAGGGATGCAGACTTCAACATCAATGTTGATTCTTAGGCATATCTAGATCCTAGTGTAAGACGGCCTCTTCTAGGATCATTACTGCAAAACAGCTACCACACATAGTTAAGCTCTCGTCTTACCATTCCCTTTCTATCCCTTACTTAACTCTCTCCTTCCTTCCCAAGAAAATCTACTGTACACACCCCAAGTAATATGGTCTCCATGCTCCTTCTCCCTTTAACTTCTGATAACCACCCTACGCTTCAGAAGGGTGGAAGGGAAAATACCAGGAAAAGGTGAGGTTTGCACTTTGTCCCATCTATCCCCTGGATGATCAGTTGGAGAGGTGGGCAGTCAGTTCTCACCATTGGGTCAGTGGGTCACACACACTCCCAGGTCAGTGCTAGGCAGCACCCCTCCATACCACCAGCTGAACCCAGGCCAATGGGATGGGCATTTAGGAGGCCACAGAGGGAGACAAGGGAGGGGGTGACGTCAGGGGCTGACTGGAGATCTGCCGGGGATGTCAGGCTCTGCTGTGGTGGTGGTAATAAGTCACTGATCTGTGAAAAGTAGACAACAATTGGTTTCATCACCACTTAACAGCTAGATGGTATTTACACAGGCACATATGTTTATGTATACACTTTTATTAGACATATTACAGACACTTGCACATAGAGACATACTTGCATGCATGTACACACTCTTGTACACATAGTTCTTTTTTTTTTTTTTAAAGATTTTATTTATTTGAGAGAGAGAGAGAAAGCATGAGAGGAGAGAGGTCAGTGGGAGAAGCAGACACCCTGGTGAGTAGGGAGCCTGATGTGGGACTTGATCCCGGGATTCGATCCCGGGACTCGATCCTGGGACTCCAGGATCATGACCTGAGCCAAAGGCAGTCGCTTAGCCAACTGAGCCACCCAGGCACCCTGTACACATAGTTCTTTAAAGATAAATGAACCGTGAAAGCACTATACAAACATAAGACACTACTGTTCCATTTGAGCTCAAGAGTTGGGATTAGAACAAGTCCCCGCTCTAGATCATAATGCTGAATCAACCCCTAAAGCCAAAAGTGATGGTGGCATGACCAGATGATATGTTACTCTGTCTAGTCAATTCATTTAGGAATATTCTCCATAGGACCAACCCTCATCAGAATCAGATTCTTTTGGGAATCTTTACCCCTAGTTATTTACTCAAATTGAATCATCATGTCTTATTAATATCAGTATCACTAGAAGCCTTTATATGACAATCATAGCTAACTTAAAAAGTCCTCAACAACACTGAACATCCCCCAGTAGACATGGTCCTAGTTGTCATGAGCAAAATAGTAGCCTGGACTAATTCTAGAACCTACTCCCCAAATGAAAATACAATAATGATGCCATAAGGTCAGGAACACTAACCCCTAGCCATTTCACAAAATTAAGAACCACTATCTAGGGGGCGCCTGGGTGGCTCAGTAGGCTAAGCCTCTGCCTTCAGCTCAGGTCATGATCTCAGGGTCCTGGAATCGAGCCCCACATCGGGCTCTCTGCTCAGCGGGGAGTCTGCTCCCCCCGCTACCCGCCACCTGTCTCAGCCTACTTGTGATCTCTCTGTCCAATAAATAAATAAAATCTTAAAAAAAAAAAACAAACCACCACTATCTAGGGGCGCCTGGGTGGCTCAGTGGTATAAGCCTCTGCCTTTGGCTCAGGTAGTGATCCCAGGGTCCTGGGATCAAGCCCTGCATCGGGCCCTCTGCTCGGCAGGGAGCCTGCTTCCCCCCACCCCCACCTGCCTCTCTGCCTACTTGTGCTCTCTCTCCCTGTCAAATAAATAAATAAATAATCTTTAAAAAAAAAAAAAAAGAACCACTATCTAGGCCTTCCTGACTCTGCCCACCAATTCCAACCTTAGAGGTGTTCTTAGTCTCTAATTTGGTCCTACTGAATCTTACATTTATAAATCCAAGTGGAGTCTATGGATCTGCAACATCAGCATCACCTGAAAACTTATTTAAAATTTAAATCATGAGACCCCTACTAAGACCTACTGAATTAGAAACTCCAAGATGGGGTCCAGTAATCTGTGTTTTAACAAACCTCCACATTAATGCTGATGCATGATAAAATCTGAGAACCATTGTTCTAAATCCTTGTGTGCTCCAAGGGCCTGTGGTCTGTTCCCCAGTTACCAACTCAAGCCTGGTAACTGACCCAGGATGGGGACATATGGCACAATGCCAGGCCAAACTCCATAGTTGTCCTTGAGCTGATAGCATTGCCTGACTCATCAAAAACAATATGCAAAGGGAAATTGCAATTGAAGTTCTTAGAGATGAAATGGCCTGATATCTGCGATTTACTTGTAAATACTACTCCAGCCCAAAAGGGGTGTGGGGTGTGGGGAGGGCAATGAAATAAATATGGCAAATATTGAAGATCGATCTGAGTGATGGGTTCATGAGAGTTTCTTTTACGCTTGTGTACAGCTGGAAAATTCCCTAACAAGTTAAAAAAAAAATCATAGGCTACTCTTGTACTTTTTCAGGGGCCCTAAAAAGTCAACTCTAAATGTAAACGGGAAAATCATCCCTGAGACTCCACAAGTGCCTACTTGCTATTCTCAAAACATATCAAGTATATTCCCACCACACAGCCTTTGTCCCTGCTGTTGCCTCTTCTTGGGATGCCTTTCAGGTATCTATATAGCTTGCTCCTTACTTTCCGATTTCTGCTCAAAGGTCATCTTTGACCATCCTCTATAAAACAGCAAACCTCAACACACACACACACACACACACACACACACACACTAGCACTTTCCATCCCCCAACCTGATATATAGTTTCCCACAGCACCATGCTCTGACATACAAAATGTTTTATTTATCTCCCAGCAGAATATAAGCTCTGTGGTGGCAGAGGCTTTGACTCTTCACTATGTTGTCAGTTCCTCAACTCATACTTACTGAATGAATAAATGAATGAATGAACTGTCTGCTAGATACCTAAACCAAAAGGGAGATACATACAAGAACTTCAATATGTCTGCACATAGACAAAATCATACAAACATGATTTTAAAAAGCAAGACTCCATTCACCTTCAAGAGCAGCTGAGAACCAAAATTATGAAGATCTGAGGGCTGAGCCGGGTTTGTGAGATTTGAAAATAAACAGTCAGGTGCTGATCTGGATGATCACAGAGGAATAAAGAGGGAGGCACTAATGTCCAGCGTGGGCTGTCTTGGGCTGGGTGGTAGGACGTTGGCAGCGGAGCCAGAAGTACCAACTTTCTTAAGATCTTTGTCACCGTAGAAGTCAAGAAAAAGTTAGCCTCTCTCCAAGGGCTGTTGCTGCTTGGTTTCTGCTGTTATCACAAGGAGAAAAAGGCAGTTCAGAGGGAATTTTTCTTGTCCAGGGAAGAAACAATACAGAGACTACCATCTTTTCCAAACCAGGCTGTTTCAGTGAAAGGGACTCCCATCTTCTACTCTCAATGCCCATTCCTCTGGAGGTAGAGGATGGGTTTAAAGAGTGGGAAAAGGGAAGTGGTAGGTCATGAAATTCACAGAATCACAGACATCTGAAAGCGGAGTATCTCAATGCTTTCACGTTATACATAGAATACTCAGGTGTAGGAAGGCCAAGCGAGTTGCTTAGCACCGGTATGGTGGAATTGGGCCTGAAGCACGTTTGTCAGGTCCTATTTACATCCAATTTTCTTGTAGTAATGTGATTATTACTAATTAAAGGAGTTGTCTAATTAAGCAAGAAAGACCTATCCGATTTATCTAAATGAGGTGAAGGAGGGGACCTTTCAAGAGAAGCTGGGCCAAATATACACTGTGCGAAGAACACCCAAACAAGGGTGCTGCTCAGCTCAGTGTTAAGTCTGGACTACGGCAGCTAACACAGAAGGCTTTAGGGATTGTTATGGGAATAGGCCAAATGTAAATAAGTCTGAAGTCTGGATCACAAAGGTCCTTCCCTAGGTCCACAGGCACATCTCAGTGTGACAACTTTTCGTTTAGCCAAAAAAGCCTCCGATCCCAAGGCTGAACTCTGGGTTTCACTCCCAGCTTTTTAGTCCCGGGAAAGGGGGTGACTCCGCTCTATACCGAGCACTCCTTTCTCAGAAAGACTAAGCCACTGAACAAAGAGTGCGGGGGAGAATCCGCGGAGGGGAGATTCTCAAAGGCTGGCCCTATCTGCCGTGCACCCGGTGGAGGGAGAAGACGAGGTTAGCCCCCAAAAGACTGACTGCCACCCGCGCTTCCAGGGCAGGCCCTAAAGCCTCCCTGGGGGGAGCAAACATAGCTCTTCGCCGGAGACCCCAAAGACACCCAACACCTGCCTCCCGGGGAAGAAGCTCTGTGCCCGATCGGTGTCACCAGCCGCCTGGCCTTGAGCGAAGCCTGTCAAGCCTAGGAAGGCCCCTCAGAGCCACCCGGTCCAAGCCCCTTACTTCATCCACCCCTGCCGAGGCGGGGCGGGCCCCGCACCCTTCCCGCGGCCCGGCCGCCCCGCCCCGTCCCCGTGGCGGCCGCCTCACAGGCCGGCCTCGCGAGTACTCACGGCGACCCCGGGCCGCGTGCGGCCGCCGCTGAGGGGACGAGCGGCCCGGGACGCCCCGCGGGGGCGGAGCGGCAGGCCAAGGGGCGGGGGCCGGGCCGGGCGGGCGAGGTCGCGCACCCCCACGCCTCGTCGTTCCGTCACAGGCGCGCAGAGCCACTCTGCGCACGCTCGCGCGGCGACACCGTTGTCACGTGACCGGCGTCTGACCAATCGCCATGCGGCCTGTTTCTCGGCGCGCCACCGCCCCGGACGCCAGGATTCCGACGCTTGCGCGGTGCTCGCTGGTTGGGAGGGGCGCGGAGCGGAGGAAGGTGGTGCCTGCGCCGCGGGCTGGGGTGGGTGAGTGGAAAAATGAGGGACTCTGGGGGTGCGCGGAGAGCCTTCTGAAAGAGACCGTCGGCACCTGGCGCCCCGTGTGGTTGGGAGGAATGAGCAGGAAAGACAGTCCCGTCTGCCTCTCAG
This sequence comes from Mellivora capensis, assembly GCA_004024625.1. Lineage (NCBI taxonomy): Eukaryota > Metazoa > Chordata > Mammalia > Carnivora > Mustelidae > Mellivora > Mellivora capensis. Next base: position 1,054 of record PISX010002422.1, on the reverse strand, counting down.
CGTTGAAGGCTGGGCTGCTGGTAGACTGAGAGAGGCTGCCTGAGACCCTGCGGGTTCCAAAAATCTCTGGTGTGCACTGGGGGGCGGTGTCAGACACCTCGGAGTCTTAAGGTTAACTCATTTGCTCTCCTGGTAGCTGTGGCGTGCCGGAAAGCACTCTTTCTATTCAAACAATCTGGGTTCAGAGCTTGGTTTCAGCACTTACTGACTGTTCAGCCTCAAACCACGACTTTCACTTTGTGAGTCTTAGTTTTCTCATCTGTGAAGTGGGGGCAATAATACCTTTTAATGGCGTTGTTGTGGTGAGGATGAAGTAAGATAATAGCTCGAACCTTACGAAATTGCTGTTTTGTAGGCTGTGAAGAGTCAAATACCTGCAGTGTCATGCAGCAGTCAACGTTATACATATAAGAACCTGCGACTAGAAAGTAGTCCATAAAGGGAAGCCATTATTGTGGCTGTTGTGGTTGTTACTCTCAGACTTGGGCAGATCTCCCTTCATCCTTAGAATTGGGTGTCAGGGCTTCCATACACCTCTCTTGTCCATCAGCACTCATGGGGAAAGGCATATCTTAGATCTGATGTCCTTACTCGTTCCCTCTTTTTAGCTGGATACAGCACACTCAAGGAAGGCTTTGCCCTGAGTAATATAGACATGTCATATCTGTCCCTCCTGAGCAGCCTTGCAGTCAGGATTTTCCTGGTGATTTTTTTACATTTGGATATCCTCAGCATCTCCTTTTTAATTCCCTCCTTTTGATGCCTCCCACCCCAGTCTTTTCACCTTGCTCTCAGCCTGGACCACAACACTGTCTTTTTTTTTTTTTTTTCCAAGTTCGTGTTTGTCCACTTTTTTTTATTTTTTATTTTTTATAATTTTTATTTTTTATAAACATATTTTTATCCCCAGGGGTACATGTCTGTGAATCGCCAGGTTTACACACTTCACAGCACTAACCATAGCACATACCCTCCCCAATGTCCATTACTCCACCCCCCTTTCCCGACCCCCTCCCCCCAGCAACCCTCAGTTTGTTTTGTGAGATTAAGAGTC